>PVKZ01003397.1:0-124686 GCA_004027375.1 Macroglossus sobrinus
ATGTCATATTCAACTGGGTATTGATGGAGCCTAGCACAGTACTGGAGTTTCCGGTTAGAGAAATTTTCAAGTTTTCTCGATATGTCAGGAATGAAGGAGAGTTGGGTGTCGGTACTCTTTGCTGTCTTTAATAAGAAGTAACACCAAGGCCGGTGGAAGCAAAATAGGAGAAACGTGTGGTTTGTGTGATTCTAAAGAATATATATACACACACAGTTGACATTCAAACAACATGGGTTTGAACTGTGCTGTCCCACTTATAAACTTTTTTTAAAACTTATAATATCGATAAATTCAGTACAGTACTGTGGTACTATAAACGTATTTTCTTTTATAATTTTCCTAATAACATTTTTTATTGTGAGAATATAATATATATAATATATATAGCATGTAAAATATGTGTTAAATCAACCATTTATTATTGGTAAGGCTTCTGGTCAACAGGAGATTATTAGTAGTTAAAGTTTTGGGGAATTAAAAGTTCTATGCAGATTTTTTGAGTGTGTGGGGTTTGAAGCCTCTAACCTTCATGTTGTTCAATGGTCAAATATACATTATTTGTATTTCCTATGCAATAAGATATAAAATGCTAGAACTAAAATTACAGGAGTAAGTTGTGTGGTGTCTGGGGGAAAAGTGGAAACAGTTAAGCCTCCATTCTATTTTATTTGGGATTCAACAATATCTTCATTGCTCTTGACATTTTTCTATATTCATCCTTAATTAGTTATTTTCTAACACCTTCCTGAAAGGCACAATCATATTATTAACAGTAATCTGCTATACATCAATGCTACAAATGGTTGCCATAAGAAAATACCTCTACTTATTGATGTCTGTGTATACAGGTATATGTTCTCCCAGTCAGGAAGTGGGATATGTAGGTTTGTTCTAAACAAGAGTAATCAGCTGTATCACTAACTCAGTACCAAAGAAAATAAATGAGTTGGCTGATGGTGACAAACAATTGTAATAAAATGTTTGATTCACTAAATTTTCCTGCTTTATGAAGTTAAGCTATCAACACACTAAGCTCCCTAAAAGCCCCACTCCCAAGGTAAGTCTTCCTGGAAACAAAGATATGCCCTCAAAGCAAATAAAAAGTTACACTCTAAGAGTCATCCAACCAGCATAGGCTCAAAATGGGGGGAAAAAATCAACCAAATGAAACTTACCCTATGGCTAGGAGACATGAAAAGTTTCTAAGTTCCCAAGTTCAATTAATGTGACCGGGACATGTATTTAAGTTGAGCAAATAATAACCTAATCAGTACTATTCAAGCTTTCTCTTTCTTCATTTATGCAAATATTTAATTTATCATATTTTTAAATATCAGGCATCACAATATTAGGGGCTAAGTTATAGAGATAACTCAGATATGGCCTTGGCTTTAAGGACTCATTAAAGCATTATAAACATAATGATAACAGTGCCATGTGAGAAGTTATAACAGAGGCATTTGCAAATAATGTACAACACAGAGAAGGAAACAAATACTGTTGTGAACTAAAGGCAGTCAAGAGGGGACTCACTTCTAGATTCTGTTTGAGCTAGTTTTTCAAGATTGAGTGTTACAAGGGGTCACCATAATGCTCAAGGATAATCAAACTGTCTTGTAATACTAAATTTCTAAACATCACCTATTTTTAACATAACAATAATTTAGAGCTAGTACTGTTGTCCGAGCAGGCGGGAGGCCTCAGAGGTATTTACTAGTAAGAAAAAGTACACATAATCAAAGGTGACCATAGGAAAATCAGTTCTGATTTGTGTCTGAGAGATGGTTGGCTGCACTGAGACATGTGGCACAAAATTAAGGTAAAAGAATACACAAAAGAAGGTTGCCATGGCAAAACAGACTTAGTTTGAATGTAAAGGTGCTATTTTTGCATAATATCAATGAATTGTAGCAGGTGTACTAAAAGTACCATTGATTGGGGAACACTCAATGTTTGGAAAGGGGCAAGAGATTTAGATGGTGTCATGCTGGGAGCTGTATGATTTATTGTTGAATTTTATAATGAGTGGATATTTAGAAATTCCTTTTGTGCACAGAGGTATATCAGGTATTAATATTTCTCCCTCTATAAATTTATTGCATTATTGACCATGAAAGTCTTTGAAAATCAGGGTTTGGAAGATTGATAAAAAAAGAGAATAGAGTGTGCATGAAAGAATATTGAATGTTTTGGTGACACCAAATTCAAATGAATATGTGATTTGAAAGAGAAAATTATTTTAGTACTTTGAGATGGTGGGAGACAAAGTATGAGGCAAAGACAGAACTAAGGTCTATCATAGAGGTTATAAAGTAAGGACAAATATAAGCAGATGGTGAATGAAGAACTGACTCTGGCATCTCGTTCAGGGCTGTTAAAGAAAAGAGATGATCCAAAAAAGAGACTTTAATGCAGCAAGATTTTACACAACTATTTAGAATGATTCTCAGAATAAAAAAAATAGACAAGAGATGTTGAGGCACCCAAAGGCTTCCTTTTACTGCCTGCAGGAAGGGGACAGAAAAAGAAGGAATTGCACAGGATGAGACATAGAGCCATAGAGGGTAGAGCTCATGGCAAAAGTAGTGGTGGTGGTGAGATTTGGCTATAAAGCAGGGAGGGAGCAGGGATAAAATACCCCAACCTTTCTCTCCTCCCATACTTGAGTTTCCTGCTAATGCTTCCCATTGGCTGAATTCAATTTGAAATTAACTAGAAGGGATGACCAGTTGATTTGTTCCATTGGGATCAGCCTGCTGGGGCACAGAACACATTAGAGAATGGTATAAAAGAAAAAGAGCCAACAATAAATGGAGAGTAGAAAGCACAATAGCTGGGAAGAAAAATTATTGATTGGCTTTTCAATAAATAAAAAAATATTTCATTTAATATCTTCCAATTCTTACAGTTCTTTTTTTTTTCTCCCCAAGAAATGTTTTAATGAGTTATTGTAGTTTTCTGGGTTTCTTAATAGCAAGAGGTAAGGAGTCTAGTTAGCCAGTTCAAGTCCTTTGAACATAAGTGCAACCTATCTCTTGTTTTCCAGAAATATATTTCTAACTGGCTCATCCATTAGCAGTTTTTTTTTTTCTAAGACTGGTTTACATAACTCATTCTGCAAGAGCTTGGTTACCTCTGGGTCTGTTTTCCAACTAAAGACATAGTGCAATATTTTAGATTTTGTTTTTCACATGACAGAAATTATCTGAAGCTTTACTGGTCTAACAGCTACAAGTTAATATTGGCATTACAGAATTATGTTTAAAAATTCAGTCAAGAAAAGATCAAATGTGTAAACCCACCACTGTGTTGAAGGAACATCTACTATTCTCTTTTGCCTATTTCCAAGTTTTAGCTACTTTTTCTTAGAACCTAGGAATTCATCAATCTTCCTTCTCAGATTTCTCTATTTTTAGAAATAATTTTAGGAAGACCAAATCATTACAATAACAGAGGACACTGGTATGCCTGAATGTAGTGAGTTCCAGATTATTTTCTGGAGAAAGCAACTAGAAAAACAGAGAGAAGAGAAAGACATCATGTCCGAAATAAAAAATTACTTCAAGTTAAAATATTTTCTTTCATTTCTATAAAAAATGAATATTTTAAATTTTAACTTGGGTGGTGTTTTTCCAAAAAGTTCATCTGGCCTTTATTTAAACATCTGAATTGGCATTCCCCATTCCAATGGGAAATGAAATTTCAAGAATTCGAAATCTTTTGTTGGCAAAAGACATAGATACCATGTTTAGTGTTTAGTCTTTAATTTTTATTAATATTTTATTTGCTTGGAGCTTTCTCTAATTCTTCTCATTCTTTCTGACTCATGTTAACTAGAGAAATGCCAGTGTTGGTCTCTAGACATTTGATGAACTAGGAAAACCTCTATTTTGGATTTGTGCTGTGTGTGTTTTCTCGTTGCTTTCTACTACACATTCAATACAAACCAGTTCATTTGATCTAGAGTTCCTCTTCAAAGGTAGTGCTAACTTGCATTTTTCATTTAAATACACAAAACCCACTCCTGATCCTGATGTGTAGTGCCTTCTGTGATCAGAGTTCGCCTTGTTTTCACATGTTTGAGTCATAGAGTAACATTTTCTGGCTATTAAAGCAGACTCTAAGAAGATAATTATGAGGAGGAGAGAATGTTGGAAAGATCTTTTAAAAAGCCCAAATTTACCTATGGCGGCAGATGTGGCTATTAGCAAAGGCCATTATTATTCTTAAGCTGAATCCTTAAAGATCTCTTAAAACATAGCTTTTCATTTTTTCCAGAAAATAATGCCCATTATGACACTATACCATTACTGCACAAGATTTAATTTTCAATTTCTTAGCATTATTTTCTATAGCTCTTATTAGCCCTTAAAACACATTGTAGGTCATCTTATTATGTTTATGTGTCCTCATTTCTATTTTAAAACCCTACAATGTAGAGATGCAGCATTCCCCTTGGGAAGAATAATGAGAATAATTGCCAGAAGTGAACACTCTGGGAGCCTGGGTCTCTCCTTTTAAGAGTCTTTAGTCCTGACACCATTTACTGTAATCTAGTCCTAGGGAGTATTATGAAGTAAGGAAAATGAAAATTTCTTGAATTCATTATAACATTGCTAGAGTATTTTCATGTCTACTTCTTAGTCACTAAAGCTTCAACTGGGTAGTCAATTATGGCTAAATATTATCTTCTTACTTGTATTAGAACCAATGGACACTAAGTGTACTCTAACACTGAAAGATCCTACTCTCTGAAGCATAACAGTGGGGACTGACTTAGTCAAATAAACTCACTGCTGCTTGCTAAGGTGTTAACCCTCCTAGGAACTGCATAGTTTAAACCATCAATGATATCTTCTAAACATCTCACAGGAGACCTATAACTATATACACAATACCACATGGGAAATTATTTCTCTGCCTGTGAATGTTAGTCTCAATGATCTGACTACGTTTGGGATGGGAGTTGGTAGGCATTAAGAATCTTTATCTGAAGCCATTGATTATTATAATTGATTATTAAGTAACTTTTATTCATCTATAATACCAAAGGAAAATGTTCTCCTTTGAGTTTTTAAATTTTTAATAATATACAGAGTATATTTACCACTTAATTTTTTTCCCCTTAACTTTTAACATTATTTTTATGGCTACATTCATTTAGATATTTTTTTAGTGTAAATCACATTACTTCATAATATCTTGTCTTTTTTCTATGGAACAACTTTTTTTCCCCCCTTGGTCAATTCCTATTAGTAGTAGCACTGTTTAGTTAATGAACACTTTGTTTTGGTTCCAAATGTTAAGTTTATTGGTTCAGTAATCAACTAGTAATATTCAAAAGCTAATTTTTAGCAGCACAAATATCCAAGTGTATCTGACCAAACTCAGAACTGGGTCTCTCCTTTTAAGAGTCTTTAGCCCTTATTATCCTCCCCAGATGTGAAGACTAGTATGTGTCTTTGAAGCAGGACACATGCTCATATTTGTGAATTGGCTTACTCACAAAACTCTATTTATAAATTCAAAATGAACACTATCAGCAATTTCCCAGTTATTTGTAGACATGCACAAAATGAAAAATTTAAGTTGTCTGACGTACGTTTCCAGGTGAGATTGAATAAGGTAGCACTCTGCCTTCTGTTTCAGTTCTCAGAAATGATGAATTGTGGAGATGGTAGGGAACAGTGTGGTGCAGTGCAAGAAACTTGAGCTTTGGGCCAGTTGAATGGAGTTTGAAACCTAATGCTGATACCTGTTAGGGGTTGGCCTCAGGCAAATAATACTTCTGAACCTCATTTTCCTTTTTTGTAAAATAACAGATATAGACTCTACCTGGATAAGCTGTTTTTAGGATTTAAAATTATTATAATCTATATTATATAGATGGATGATAGATATAGACATACGCTAATATATATTCCCTTTTGAGCAATCATTCAGAATTCATTAATTCAGTGTTTACAATAACTTCACAGAATACTATTACTGCAAATAATAATTGACTGTATGTAGATTAAGTCCAATCAACACTAAAGACAATTTTTAAGAGTCCAGTATCATCTTCAAGCAAGAGAAACTAGAAAACCCAAGGGACAACCTAAAATCTGTTACAGATGTTAACAGAATTCAGTAAGGTGGCTGAATAAAAAAATATATAAAAATTAATATTCTTCACATATACCAATATTATGAATTAACTGTTTATTTAATAATCATTAGATTGTTTCAGGAAATAGAGGTATTTGGAGGTTAGACCTTCACTTCCCTGAAACCTGTCCAGGAAATCTGACCTATTTGGATGGTAAAGAAATCATCCTTTTTAGACTCAAATATTTTATTACTTACATGGACAATAAAAGCAAGAATAGCAAAGGTAATAAACAATTTACTACATCTCTTGTCCTACAGGGCATCACAAAAACAAAAGAGTACAGATGACAATGCAACACAAGTGGTGGGCACATTTTTGCTTAGTAGCTGATCACATGCTGTTGTTAATCAGTTTTACAACCTGAAGCTATACTGTGAGGATGAGGGCAGGGCAAAAATACCTTATCAGAACCTAAGTAAGAATGAGAAACTATTTCATAAATTGTTGCTGTGAGATAGGTAGTAAGAAATAGCCTTGCAGAAACTTCTCACAAGACCCCATACTCTAATGTACCAGGAGAATCACAGGGCATTCTGCCAACGTTAGCCATGGATAGGCCTATGTGGACTTGTGCAAGGTCATTAGGGCATCATCCTGAATCAGTTCCTGTGATTCCATGGTATTTAACAATGACTGTACATCTTAGATCAAGTTCTGATAAAGATACAGTTACTAGCAATCATTCAAAAAGTTGTCATGTACCTAGTTTTGTATGTCACAGCAAAATGCACTCTGACCAATATCCAACTCGAAAATCTCACCTTAGAATAGAACTACTGGCATTCTTGTGGGAGGGCCAGTCAGTTGGGTCATCCACAAAGAGCTCCATTTAGTAAGGGAACACAAGATGAACAAGACTCCACATCTTAGGAGTGTCAACAAAACTTTGGGGAATGGGGCTTACTTTTCCTGAGGTACCTTTACCTTGTTTGTGCTAAGGCAGTGAAGTTTCTTAAAAGCTTTCATCCTTATTGCATATCTTAAATACCATTTGTCTAACTAGGTCACATATTTCTGACATTTTTTTTTTTGCTAATAAATAAACCCTTCAGCCATTTCAATAACAATGTTCGAAGGATTCAAGTAATACCTTTGAGTGTATGATTCTAATAAGTGTACCTCAAATGTTAATAAACCTCCTCTAGGGTAGAAATAAAAATTTAACTTACACCAAACAATACACACACACACACACATCCCAAGCCATCACACTGTTTATACTCAACTGAAGCAAACTATAGAAAAATTGTCATATAACCATATAAGAGATTGAAACACCCAGATAGACTATGTGTAATGAAAAAAATACCCCACTTAGCAAGGCCATTTAAAAAAATTTAAATGAACAGACTACCCAAGAATTTACTTGTTAAGAAGTAGACAAGTTGTAGACCAAAAAAAAAAAAAAATCCAATGATGCTGAAGGACATGAAAGAACACTTAAAAGTATGTCATGCTCTTGATTAGAAATATAAAATATCATAAATTTGTTCTTTCTAAATCAGTCTACAAACTTAATATGATTTCAATAAAAATGCAAATGGCAATTAGATAAGATTAGTTTAAACATCATATTTTAAAAAGCAAAAAAAATTAATCCAGGAAATTTTTCAGAAAGTATATTGGGAGATAGTCCTATTAGATATAGAGCCATATTTTATAATTGAAACAGTAATGTATTAGCACACTTATAAGCAGATCAAATACAATTTAGATGAAAATGAATTCCAGGTGCATTAAGGACTTAAGTGTGAAAAATAAAACTTAAATCATAAGAAGAAATTTTGGAAAAATTCTGTTTTATGTTGAAATAAAAAACTCTTTTTTCATTATGGAATAAAACAGAGGTCATAAAATAAAAAGATCATGAGTTTGATTATATAATTCTAAAATTATCCTACATAATAAAAATACTGAAAAATGTAAGAAACAAAATTAAAAGTTCCAGTTTATGTAAAAAGAAATTGATTAATTTTCTTAATAGGTAAAAGTTTTCTGTAAATCAATGAGAACAAATAAAAGCAACTCAAGTTAAAATGAGCAAAAGATTTAGACAGGATAGAGAAACATAAATATAAATAGTCTAAGCATGTGAAAATATGCTCCAACTCAAACTTATTCATAATAAGACAAACATAAGTTAAAATTATAAGATGATTTTTTAAAAAATTAAAATGTGTTTGCAAACACATTGTGTTGATGAGGGATTGTAAAATAGGCACTTATATATTTTCTTGGGAATGTAAAATGGTACTATATTTATGAAAATGATTTGGCAATATCTATATAAATTTGATGCAGAAGCAGCAATTCCATTTCTAGAAATTTGTTCTATGGGTGTGCTTGCATAAATATATGCATATATTTATTGCAGCATTTTTTGTAATAGAACAATATTAAAAAGTCTTAAGTACTAGGACCAATTAAATAGATTATTGTACATCTATATAAGAGTTTGCTTTAAAAAAGAATGAAGGAGATCATCATATATGGATATAGAATAATCTTTAGAATATATGCTAAGTGACAAAAGCAAAATACCTAAGAGTATGTTATGTATTTGCTAGAAGGAAAAATATAATATATACATGTCCACTATTCTATATGCAGAGAATGCAGAGAAGGACATGAGAATGTGCCTCTAGTGGTGACTCTTGGAGAAGAAAACTCTGTATTTGGGAGATTCAGTTGAGAAGAGATTTAGTTTTTATTTAATATCTTCTTGTATCTTTTGTTATTATGTTATATATTTATTCAAAGAAAAAATAGGAGTGACTTTAAACATTTCAAAAGAATATATTGATTTTTATGTGTCATGAAAGCAAGGTATAAAGGGAAAAAACAGGTTTGAAGTATGGAGAGAAAAAAAGGTATCTAGCTAGGTGACTACCAATCAGAAGTAGATCCAGAAAGTTAAACAAAAAAAGGAATTTAAGAGCTAAATCAAGGAATACCGTCTGCTTCAACATCAGCCAACCTTATTTTAGGCAACATATATGGCTGTCTCCAGGGTATGACTCAGCCTGTCTTAGTAATTTGAAAATCATTTTAATAATTTTCTTCAATTTTAAGGTGCTAAAATCAATAGCATTTACAGTATCTGATTAATCTATTCCCACTCACCATCTACTAGCACAGATGTTTTCAAACTAATTTTAGCATACCTTCATTTTAAAATAAAATATTGTGCAGCATCTTGACATTTATGTAAATAAAATGAAGCTGTTCTGTTTGAGAAGAAGAAGGATGGTAGATGCCCACCAGTCTACCTGCTCAAACTTTCTTGTTAAAATACTGCTCTCAGCAGCTCACCAACTTTATCTCCTTGAATACAGCTTGAAAAACTTGTTTCATGGAAAAAAAAAGAAGTAAAAATAAAGATAAATAGAATTTGATGCTGATAACATATTCTGCTATAGGTAACAAGACAGGCCATGGGTGGTTCTGGGTTTGCTGGCAGAGGAATAGGGACAAGACACTAGAACTCTGGAGGTTTTTTATGGAACTGGTCCTGCCATGAGTTGCCAAATTGTTATATTCATTTAAATTGTTGGCATAAAAAACAGAGAAAATGATTGTTCTTCCCACCTATCCAAAATGCTGCCTAAGCTGGGGAATTTTACTTTTCCACCTTATTTGCATCATGGGTTCACTTCTACCATTTCCTCTGTACTTCTCCCCTCAATACTGACAAAACATTTTATTTAATAGTATAAATAAAATTTCTAAGATCTCTAAATATTTGCTCAGATTCCCAACCTCATGTGTATGAATACACTCATATATTTGTGAATGACTTCCTGCTTTTCAGTCTTTGTATACTAATAGTCATGAACAATATTCTCATTGCATCCTGAACCAAAGGTTCAATTACTATAAAGTGTCATGGTTAGTCAGATTGGAGGAGGCTCAAGAATCTGACATGTTTCCCAAACTGTTTTCTATTTTACATTATAAAGTTGTGCAAGTTATTTAAACTCTGTGAACCATTTTCAAAATAGGGGAGTATACATGTACTTAGCAGTATTTCTATAAGTGCTAATGCTAATAATCTCTGTTCATGAAGAGCCTGACATGTGACAATTATTCAATAAACTGTTTTGATTAAAGGAATGACAGCCATAATCAGAGAGCATCAGATATACTATGTTTTTGATAAAATGCAAATACATGTATCTTTGTCTTAGTTTTAGCTAACATATAAATTAATAAGAAAAAAAAGCAAATATATAAAAGTGATTAACATCAAATCTATGAGTTATTTCTATTTCAAGAGGATTATACATGTTTTATTGCCAGTTTACCAGCAGGTTTATTATAGCACTAGCATCAATAAATAATATTGTGTTCATTATTTACAAAAATATATGATATTAATGCCTCTTTCTTATTATAGCTGAAGCAGATCTCAAACACACACATAATGAAAGCTTACAGGAAAAACTTTTTTAACATCCCTACTTTATATGTCTTGTTTGGGTTAGACAAGAAGAAGTACTTAAACTTTAGCTGTAATATATTTCTGAATAGAACTTATCAACTATTAGGAAATGCGTATATGTTGTAGAATGAGAAGTTACTTGGGAGTCACATGATATTTAATTGAGCCCAGGATATCTCAGAATTCCTTTCTCCTCTTAGAGCTGGTCTTCTAGCTTTTGTTCTCATCCATCATGTCGTATCCCTGCTTAAAATTATGTTTGTTATTATTTAAGGATAAATGCTTAAGAATTTCGCTAATTGTCCAAGCTATTACACACACATACATCCGATCATCTGTATATTATAATGATATTTAAGGCTGGATTGAGTTCACTTTCTCTCATTCTATATCCACATATCACATGGACTGTCACTGTGTCACTTTGTTAGGTTGATTTTTCAATTCAGCCTGAATTTTCCCTGTACCTTCTCATATCTTGGATTTTGATCAAACTTTTGCCTTTGCCTATAACTCTATCATCACCTTACCTATTCAACTTCTCTTAATTTCTAAGACCTAGTTCAAGTTCACTTTTTCTAAGGAATCTTGGAGTAGAGTAGAGGAGGTGAGGAGAGCATTAGAGGTTACTTACTTGCAGCTACTACACTTTCTTTGCATTTAAAATGATAATTTCTCATTAACTCATTTGATATATGACCATTAGTAAATTTAAGTCTAATAATTTTATAATTGTTAGTCTTGTCTTGCAGAAAATTATAATTGGCACTGTTTTTGAACCTTCTTAGCATAGTTTTGAACCTCCTGTGTAGAGATGCAAAGAAAATGTAATCTATACATTTATGCTAAATTGATTTGGGTTGAATTGATCTAAATGACTGCTTGTTTTTTGTTAGTCTTATTTTAATATTTAAAATGTTTTAGAGTTGTTTTTTCATCCTCCTGCTTGAATTCTTGCTACTTAATTCTACATATGGGTGTTTAGTAACAAACTTTATGAGCTTTAGTTCGGTGGTTTTTAAATTTTATTATACATATAGACTTTCCTGGAATCGTTTTCAAAATGCACAAGCTGGTTTCTATTTCCCACAATATAGAATAATAGATACTCTGAATGGCACTCTTAGTTTAAACAAAGTATAAAAATTGATAAAATATTAAAGCAATAATTCAAAATTTTAAATTCATCACTGAGCAGATAAGAAGTAAGACATTTACAGTGGCCAAAGATGAAGTGAAAGCAAGAACTTAAGGAAGTGAGTTCCAAAGTCAGCTTTTACTTTGTGACCCTGAGTTTTCATTTCCATAGTTGCATGACGTGCAAGAACTTAGAGGTGACTAGTAATGATGGAAATCTAGTAGACCACTGCAAAAGCTCAAAGTAAGGTGAGAGATTAATAAAATACAAACATTAAGTGAACAACAAAAAAACTAGTTTTTCACGAATGTTAGAGTTAGGGGGAGGAGAAGTTGGAGTCTCCTTTATATAGTAGGTTGTTGGTCTGAACATATGGTACCAATGAATGTGGTCCAAAAAACTCAACAAGATAATTTAATTGAAAATGATCTAAGCTGGTAGTGATCACAGATAACCAATAGAAGCAAATAAAATTCCTCTTACAAGGAACACAGTTTTCAAAACTATAAGCTCAGAGTCCAAAAAAATCACAACACAGAAGCAAACAAGGAACCATGAATAAAAGTCAGAAGGAAAATAAAAACCAGTACAATTAGCCATGCAAATATACCATGTATTTAATGTGTCTAATGGGGACTCCCAGATAAGAATATAAAATATGTACCAAGAAACCAGAGGTGCTTGATGAAAATATTCTGTATTTTAATTTTGGTGAAAATATATGATCTCATATTTATCCAAAACTCATCAAATTGTACACCTACAAGAGAGAATTTTACTGTTTGCAAATTGGAACTCAGTAAACCTGACTCAGTAAAAGAATTACTATTTACAAAGATCTTTTTTAAAAGGTTGTGGGACACAGTTAAAGTGAACATTAAAGGAACATTTATGGCTTTAAATGCTCCTAATTTTAAAAAATAAAGGCTGTAAAGAAAACATCTAAAACATCAACTTCAGACAATAGGAAATAAAAGTTGAAAGAGAAGAGTAAAAGAAGTAATAAAATAATTGCTTAAATTAATATGATAGGAAACAAATATTCAGTGACGAGTGCCAACAAGGAGACAAAAGTTGACATTTTTGGAAAGATTATTTAGTAACTTCAGTAATATTATCACCAGAGCTCAATTGAAAACAACTCAGTCAATGAATAACAGCTACTTCACTAACCATGCTCTGAAAGCCAGTCCACCAGCAGCTGACACATTCTGATAACCATACTTCTACAGCTCAATACTAACCAATAAAGAACACTTGCATCTCTATGACTGTGACAGTCCTTGAACTCTGTGCTTGCCAAATCCTGTATAACTGTTCTCTGATTTGTTCAAAGAGACTGTAAGAAGTACAACTTTTTAGTTGTAGCTTTTCTCCTTTCTTACCATATACCTCTGGAAAGTTTTCAACAGGCTCAAGGCTTTTCCTGCTTTTCTAAACAATGCAGTATCCTTGCTTAGAGAAGGCCCTTGGTACTCAGTTGTAAGCAGTAGTCCAGATTCCTTTCCTCTGTTCTGCTTTAACATCAGCTGGTTACTGGACCTCACCTGTATTCCTACATTCATTTCAGAGATATCATATGTGTACTGAACTTACCACAGTTGCATGGAATCATCCTCTTCTTTCTGTATCCTCCATCAGACCCCAGCATCTACCCAGTCTCCCAAGCTGGAAACCTGAGCTTTACTCTTAACAACTGTCTCTCTCTGCTTTCCCATATCAATGAATCGCCAAGACCTGATCATTTTACCTCCTACAGATGTCCCTAGTTAAGGTGCTCATAACTTTGGCTGCACATTGGAGTCACTTGGACAGCTTTTATAACTAACAATGCTTCAGTTTCAATTTTGATTTAAATGGTCTGAGGCAGAGGGCACTGGGCTCTAGGATATTTAAAGCTCCTTAGGTGTCCTAATGTAAAACCCAAGTGGCAAACCAAGCATTGCCCCATCTCTCTCCTTACCTCCATCATCACCTTACTTTAGGCCACCACAATTTCTCCCTTTGATTATTAAAACCATTATTAAGACCAGGTAGGCTACTGGTCTCCAGTGTTATTCACTTTAAAATTATCCTTTGTCTACAGCCATGCTACCCTGAACAAGCCCAATCCCGTCTGATCTGAGAAGCTAAGCAGGGCCTAGCCTGGTTAGTACTTGGATTGGAAACCACCTAGGAAGACCAGGTGCTGTAGGCGTAAAAAATAAAAAAAAAAATAAGGGATTGTAAACTGACTAAGTCTATGTAATCTATGAGGTCAACCAAGGGTTGCCTCGCCTAAATAAAATAAAAAATAAAATAAAATAAAATAAAATAAAATAAAATAAAATAAAATAAAATAAAATAAAATAAAATAAAATAAAATAAAATAAAATAAAACAAAATAAAATAAAACAAAATAATAAATAAATAAATAAATAAAATAATAAAATAAAATAAATAAAATAAATAAAATAAAATAAAAAACATTTTTTACACAGCTCTATATAGCTATAGATATCTGATATCTCTCCATCTTTTAAAATAATCTCTTTGCCTTTTAAAATAATCTCTCCATGACTACCCACCAATGAATGCTAAAGTCTAATCTACTTACAAGTCTCACTGCACCTTTTATCATACGCTCCCTATCCAAAGGTTTTTTACTTCATTTCTCATTACTTGGCTTTTGAATACAATCTAGAATCATTACCTTTTTATCATCTTATACTCACAGTGTTGTGCTTTCCCATTTGCCTAGAATGACTTTCTTCATCTCTTTACTTCACTAACTGGTAACCTAGTTAGATTTATCTACAAGTTTAAATATTCCTGTGTTCCTTTCTCCAGAAAGCTTTCTTTGACTCTCTAAGGCAGATTGAATTGCTCTTTATTTATGTTCCTTTAATACCCAAACCTTAATCTTTCTCATTTCCTTTAGCATGTCTTATTATGTCCCTTATGTTTCTGCCTCCATCCCCATGCTATACATTTCTTGAGTTTGGTTCAACCCTTGACATGGTTTGGGTCGACAAGAAGTAAAATAATCAATAAAACTAATATTTGTATTTCATTTGTTCATAAAACTTTTGCATACATACATAAAATAGTAATAGAGTTGGACAAATGAGACAGTAGCCAGCTATATAAATATAGTAAAACAGGAACATAGAAGAAGCCATTTACTGCATGGAATATGGAAGATGGATGGAGTGGGGTGGGGTGGGGTGGGAATGTTCACAGTAAGAATTGGCTGACTAGGAGATCAACCTCCATCTAGAACTGAACTCACTTCCCCAGCTGCAGTTAAATATATATTTGTTTCCTGTGGCCCAAAAGAGTTTTAATTTGAGCTTCTTTTATTCCACGTTAGCATGTTTTTGCTTACTAGAATATCATTTATTAGCCACTACGTTTTCTTTTTACAGTTAGAGACTCTGCTAGAAAATCTGTAATTAGCAAATCTGTAAGTAGGGTAATGATACCTGGTCACAATGTCTTGAATATGGTGAATCCTTCATAACGTAATGTACTTACTTTGGCTCTTGTCTATGGTAATCATGGAATGATAAATACCATTGTTTGACTATATGGACCTCAGTTTGAGTAGGGAGGGAGAATGAGCTCTTTTGCAGTTTTTTCCTGCCACCAGATTACAATAATCATTAAACTTCCCTTTCTATTATATATTTCAAATTTTTCAGCAGGCTAGTCACCAAACATTAAACTTTCAAAACTCCAATAAACAACCAAGTCATAGAACTCAGAAAATCTGGAGAATCAGTGGATGCCAGTGGTTTGTACATACCCCATTTTTGTTTGTCTTTTCAATACTTCCTTTTGCTTAAATATTTACTAGAGAAGCACTTGCATTAACTGAATTCAGCTCTAGCTCTAGCATACTGGAAATGTAATGTCTAGTACCAAATTCATTATTGCAAAATTATGATGTAACCAAACAATCTGATTCACTTGTAGAGTTCATTATAAAGTGATTCTATATAAATTGTGTGAGAAATGAAGATGGAGAGTATATGGTATTGAATTTTCAGAGGTTATTTGCTTAAAATCATCTCCATGGGATAATTTAAGATTTTAGAGTTATTATTAACTCTTTCAGGTCAGCAGGGCAACATTTAATGCACTAAACAGTTACTTTCTCACTAATGTTCTCTGTTAAGTGTTTCCTTAGTGACCTAAATGTACTTATGCACTGTTCCAAGGCTTTTATTAACTTATACATAAAAAATTTAAAAATTTTTCTCCAGTATAAAAACGTTCCACTTTTCTGAAATTGTTTTTCTTTTCCTCTGAAGCACAGCTTTTTTTCCTGCCTCTAAACCATTATCCATTGATGTAATAAAGCTTTAAAGAAAAAAAAAATCAAACCTCTTATTTTGGCCCATTAGTGTTTATGAACAATGAAATTGCCCATGTGATCAAATTCAGCAATGCAGTACCAATCTCCAAAAGGCACCTCTCTTTCCCATGACGAAGGGCAATGTCAGAAAAGATACATGTGTTTGGTTCATATTAATGAATGGCCTGGGTTAGCACTGATTAAAATTGTGTCTGATGATAAAAATTATCTAGAACAAGAGTTTCTAAAGAGATAACACTTGCACTTAGTTATCCCCAATTGAAGACATGAGAGTTGGCATATCCAGCTGGATAGAGGCCTATGTGCTGATAGGTCCACTGAGGCAGGAAATAACAAGAGTTTTTTTTCTTCCCTTATGCCTTTCTTCTGTGCTTTAGCAATAAGACTGAATAGAGGACAACTTCTCCAGATTCCTCCTATTGGACCAATGTTTTCCAACCTCTGTTTCTCTTTGTCACATATGACTGATGACACTCATGTGACTCGAGCCACTTTTAGGTATATTCCTGAAGTTATCTATAATTCTAATACTCCCTCTCTCATTAAGAAAGTCAGGGATTGATTTGGGTGTTATAGATATAACCAAATCTCATTTCTATAAAAAATGATTTTAAAAACTTGTAAAATTTGATATTTTAGATTTCATAAGTAAAACATTATTTGATACTTTCTTGCAAATGATTTCATATCATGGTTTCAGGACCTATTAGCTGAGAAGTAAAGATTTGATTGATAGCATAGAAAGAAAATTTAGATGTCTCTAATTCAAAATTCTGATACTTCATAACACATGTACATAGTCCCTGTCACTTAAATTGTTTAATATAGTCTTTAATTATTCAGTGTCCTAGAAGCATTTTTAATACAAAGAAGTCCTTCATGAGCCTCTACCCTGTGAGTTTCAGCTACAAATTCTTGTGCATTGAAGGACATTAAAGATTATAATTTATCATGTAAGTACATTGTAAACCTTAATTTTATTGATAAATTTACTTCACTTTTCCCACCTGATATTATATTAAATTGCATGTGGGGGTTGTGGATTCACTCAGGTAGTAATAGAAGACCTGTGTCTCTCACCACTATTCAAACTTAAGTTCCCTCTTGAAGCCTTTAATCATGTACCACATTTATTCAAAAACAGTGACCTTCTTTAAAAGACATGGAACAATTCAATCAGAAAGAGAAAAACATAAAAAAGTTTGGTCATTTAAAAAAGTACTATACTCAAAAGTCATGAAGCTATTTTTTTAAACCTAGTGTATCATAAGGTGAAGCTTCGAACACCAGTTTTGCTACTTACCAGTTGTGGAACTAGTTTCCTTATGTGTAAAATATTGATCAAAGTAATCACCTTTCAGAGAGTTCTTATAAAAAGTTCAATAATATAAAGCTAATATAACAGTATTAGGTATATTATATGTGAGTGAAATATATGTGAGATATAGTTTATACAGTTAAGTACTTCACTACTGTGGGTCCCAGGCCTGGCTGGTCCCAGGTCTGGCTGTAATCCAGGCTCATGGCTAGGAATAGGACCCCAGATTGAGAATGTATGTTACATTAGTGTAGTAGGACGCCTACGCCTAAAATATGTAAACATAATTTAGCTTATTGTATCACACATGTGTGGCTAAAGGCCACTATTGTACTCTAATATATGTAGAGCCATGTGGTCCCCTGGGGAACAGTAGGGGAACACAAGAAGAGAATCAGAAGAGGAGCAGAAGCAGAAGAACGATCCTCGCAATAGAACTGCACTTCCCACAACAGAAACACGCTCCACAGAATAAAGTTGGTGCCTGCCATTTCATTCTCATGTTGGCCTCTTGTGCATTTTTCGAACTGGGCACCTTGCTGTTGAAAGCCATTCTTGCTGAATGCCCTGCAAGCTAGAAGTTGCAGAGCAGGTGGGCTCCTTACTGAAGGAGGAAGATTGGCTTAATGAATAGCTCATTACTGAAGGAGTGAGTTTGGCTTAATGGAAAGAGTCGAATGTTCCTTGCCCCAGGGAATAAGAGATGAAAACAGGAACAAGGGTGTTTTGAGAGAACTTATGTAAAGGTCAGCAATCATTTGCATATGAGTGGGTGTTGCTTCTCGTGCTCTTCCAAGGGTATATATATGCTGTGCTAAATAAACTCAGGGGTGCAGTATTCACTGTTAGCCCTCCTGACTCTATCTTCTGTCTCTCTCTCTCTTTTTTTCTCAATCCTCACTCCTCTTCTCGGGAACTGTTTGCTCTTAGCCAGCTGGCTCTAGCATCTCTCCATCAAAAACTTTCCTTCTCAATCAGCTTGGTGCTGACAACTACTGTAAATTAATACCAGAATATCACAAATGCCTCACTGGGGCTTAGATTTGGAGTCAGGAGACCTGACTGCAATTTCTATCTCTCTTCTGCTTAGTGTATTACCGGAAAAATTTCCTGAATACCTCTGGGTCTTACTTTCTAAATTTAGCATTGTGGTGTTGGTCAATCCCTTCATTGCAAATAGAACACCATCAGAGACTTAGGAGCAGGAGGGAGGGGGCTGCTCATGAAGAATAGGAACCTGCTACCTAGAGGAGCAAACTGGACAAAGGGCACCAAGGCTCCAGGACACTAGTCATCATAGGCTATAACTTTTTCATAGGAATTAGAGACTGTAATCTAATAAAGAATTTGAGGACCCTAGAGACACCCTAGGAATGGTGAGTATTCAGTTAAAGTAGAAAAGTTAGTTCCTGACCTTGTATTCTCAACATGGTAAGTTTCTATTGCACTCTCTGACTGGATGAAGGTTGGCTGAGGACAGTTAGATGGTCCCTCTGTCTACTAACCCAAACATTACCATAGTGAATGGAGGTGGAAAGGACTCAAAACTATCCCAAAGTATTGTTGGGAGTTTCAGGGAAATGCTATTGTTAACTATAAAAACCTTTCCTACTTAGATTAGATTATTGGTTTATATTATATAGCTCAATTTACTTAATATTACTTTTTCTATTTCATTAATCCTAATCAATAACTAGGATTATCATTAGATTTTTGTTCTATTTAAATAGTATTCAAATTGTGATTTGCCCAGGTAATATGCAGCAAAAGTAATTATTTATAGGAGATTCAACTTAGCTAATGAGGGTCCTGAAATACTGAGATTTAGAAAATTTACTCTAATTGGATTATAATGTTATTGATGATAAGCATCAGTTTCATTATACAATGCCAGTGCTTATTCACTTTTTTCAAGTATTAAAAAAAAAATTTAATTGAGTATTTTCTGCAAGATGCCAATGGTGCTGAGAACTCTGAAGAGTACAAATAATTCCCAAACCATAATATATTCATGTAATGCCATCATAACTTCCTAACCCAGACATTTAACAGAGCTGGTGAGAGGTAGAGAATGAAATAAAATGCAAATTGCACTAAGGCTTCCTTTCCACTTAGTGATGTGCTCTAAAAGAGAACAGAAGGTAGGCAAAGAAAGGAGAAAAGACTCCAAATCACAGATTCAACATGTGAAATCATCAAATTGAATAAAACCCAGAAAACGTCACATCAGTCACAAAGTAATCAAATTGATGAAAATCAAAGATGAAAAACAAATCCTGAAGTCAGCCAGAGGATGATAAGAATGACCTATGGATGCATTCTGTAGTTTAGATGAATCTCAAATGCATTATCCCATTATCTCATCTGAGACAAGCCAGATTCAAATAACTACATACTATGTGATTCTATTTGTATGATAGTCTCAAATCTATGCAAAACTATAAGTACAGAAAACATATTAGAGGTTTCCAGGGGCTTGGGTGGAGGGTAGTATTGATTAGAGAGAGACACTAGGGAATTTTTGTTGGGTAATAAAACGTATATAATTTAATAGTGATGGCAATTTAATGACAGTATGCACTTGTCAAATTTGCAGAATTAAGCATTAAAAAAGCATGACTATGGCTATAAATAATACCTTTTAAAATGTGGTTGTATGTAAAAAAAATTGGAGAAAAAAATGGCTTCAGGAGGTAGTAGAATTTCAATTCAATCTTTAAAACTTGATACAGTTAATATGAAGCTTGATATTATTTATTTAATAAAAAAATTAAGTAGTGCACAGAGTGTTTAGGGATAAAGTTGCTGTGATTAAACCCTTTTATTTGTGCTTAACTGTACTATGGGCAATCTAGTCACAATCCAGGAACTACCACAAGGGTTCATGAAATTCAAACTATTTATTTTGTAAGTGAAGGAAGTGAATCTTGGAGAGGAAATAACTTTCTTAACACACAGTGTGAGGGAAGCTAGAGCTGAGAGTCACCTTGAAATTCCTGACTTCATTATGTCATTAGTCAAGTTTAAAGTCAAAGACCTCTAAATTATTATGGGGTCAAACAGCCTGGCACTTCTTTATTTGGCCTAATATCTGTCACCTAGCACTTTGGGAATGCCACATTTGTAATTCCAATGCTGATGTGTCTAAGAAACCCTCATAGCAACCAGGAATGCCCTTCATTATTGCTAGTCATGCTTCTAACATACTTTAGTATATTTAGCAATATAAATGTAGATTCTTATAGCTTTCTCAGCTGAAATCACTAAAGTTTACATGCTGTCAGTAGAAAGTAGAAATTTTACCTTATATAGTATGAAAACTTTAGCTTACTAAACCCCAAGTTTTGATCTTAATCAGGCATAAAAAATAGTTGGAAGTTTGCATATGGGGCTAAAGAACAAAGAGATATCCTATTGTTATAACAAAATCTTTTATAAATAGTGGTCCAGTCTCATACTCTTGAAAATAAGAACTCTTTTTGAATGTGAAATTTCATTTCAGTGTTGCTAGTTGCTTTCATATAGGAAGATAATGATGTATAATTTCTGTTGACTTATTTACTTTTGCTTTCTCTCTAGAGTCCATCTGTCCTAAGAATATAAGCTCTTCTCTGGATATCTGATTTTTAAATCCAGTCTTAACTGACAACTTCTTGGCTATCTCTATCAATTTGAAGGACAGGGTGTCTTCAAAGCCTGATAAATCTTGGTTCAATCAGTGACATAGCATAGCCATTATAAATTTGGATAAGTTATGAAAATAGTGTAAAATGGAACAGTGATATTTCATAAAGCTTCCTTGAGGCTTTACTTAAATCAAAATGTCATTAGCTGACACAGAGTAGGCCTTCTATATGTTATTTCTTTCTAGTCCTTTGTCTTGGACTACTTTGTACAGTACATAGGCCATCTTTGTATTTCCAGTGCTGTGCTTCTGTGCTATCTGCTAAGCATCTTACATTTGCTTCTCCAGACCAATTTCTATACTTCTCTAACCTGCATTGTGTGCCCATGGGGTTTCATTAATGGGCCACTTTGACCTTTCACCATATGTTGATTGTGTTCAGTGGGAGACTCTGTCAGGAGAATGGAGGTTGGGACAAATAAGAAGTCAGAATATTTTTTATCATCCCCTTCTTTGACAGGTTATAGTAAGTTAACTGTGTTTGTCTACTAAAGGCCATCATATTAGCAGGCCTTCCGCCTAATGCTTTCCTGTCTTAATTTTGATAACTGCTATTTCTTTCCCCTTCAGACTGAAAGTGGCAACTCTGCTGTAAGTAGCTTCAGAATAGTGCTTTGTGTCTCCTTGATGTTGTCATTTTGAATCTTGCCCATACTTTGCTATAGTATCTTTATAAAACTTTTCTCTATATATTCACCTTAGTCTTATCCAGATTCTACCTGGTACATAGGCATCACAGCTCTGGAATAAATCAAATATGGTATTTTTTAAATGCTTAAATTATCTTTCAACCCCACCATCAGGATTAGGTTTAGAAATAATTCAGGATCCACAAAGAATTGTAACAGAAAACTAGAAAGGAAGCAAAGTGCTCTGACCAACTTTGTTACTTCTCCATTTGATGTCATCTCTTAATAAGGAAAGTGACAGGAAAATCAATCAGAATAATTAAAGATACATGTTCAATTTATAAAAAGATAAATAAATTTAAGCAAATGTTTTCAAGTGGAAAAATATTTAAAAGAAAACAAAAAGGAAACTATCTCATCTTAGCAAATTTGAAAGCTGTAAAGGGAAATATTACTTATGTTAATACAAACCAAAATAATAGGAAATTAGAATAGTTATAGCTGATGGGATTCTCAGAATAGTTTATTAATGAAAATCTTTTGCTTTTGGGAAGGACGGTGATGCTTTAATATTTCAGGAACAAAAAAAAATCTTCTTAAATATAAATAAGAATAGCATTCTTTAAAATTATGTCTATAACAGCATGTGATATAGCTTTCCAGAAGAAAATTAACAGACTGAAGAAACATATAAATACTTTTTAATGATAAGTCTTTAATGAGCTCAGAACTATCTCATTATCATTAGTGCAGGGTCAATAGTAGCTAAAAAATTTCCAGTCAGGGATATTTAAAAAATTATGACAATTAAAGTATGATAGGATTAAAACAATTTGAAAACCCTTTTCAATTTCTTCAATTTGTTTTCATAAAATTACTCTGTATCATTTTATCTTTATTGACAGTCTCGATTTCTAGACAGTGCCTAGATCTCAGATTAAAATGAGGAGAAATCAAACCCTACAGGAGAATGATTCATATCCACCCAATATTTAACCTGGAAAAAATATAGACCTGGCTATTTGAAAAAAGTATTTCAATTTGCCACTTTATTTCTCCTTGGCTATCCCCAAAATAGTTGAACAGTTAGTTAAAAGTGAATGTTTTTGTCTGCCCTCAAGTAGTATGGTTTTATTCATTAGCTTAAATGCGAGTATGTGATAATAAGAGACTTAAAAACAATTAATTGACTTGAAAAATAGAGTATATTTCTTATTCAAAGAACAGTCCAGAGTATGTGTTGTAAATTAGTGCATATCTCTACTCACTCGATCAAGGATCCTCACAGAAGCTCTGGCATCTATAATGCATGGCTTTGTTCAACAGGGTGGTTGTCCCAGAAAAGGCACTCATTACATTATTTTTTTTTTGTTTGGGCTAGAACTGACCCATAAAGCCACTGCAAATGTTAAGTGTGAACTCCTGGACTGTGAGATAATTCTCTAGCAGTCTAGGGACACCTGGCTTCTTTATTCCTCCTCTGTCTTGAAAATAAGTCAGTGTACCTCAACAGGAGAAAAAAATACTATCTGACTTACTATTATTAGCTTTTTGACCTTCACTGGCAATCTCCTGGACAAAGATTTTCATCTTTCCTGGCACATGTCCAACTGGTTTTATTCTACATCTGAATTATAATCTATCTTTCTTCTCCACAAAGTTGACCGATACAATATTGGTGTGATGAATTAAACCTACTGAAATCAGGTTGTTTAATGCCATATTTGCTAGCTGGTTCTCAAGAAACTTTTACTCAATGATTTCTTTGAAAGTTTAGGAAAACTCAGGGTAGATCTTAGATAAGAACAGAACTGAGAGTAAGGTGATGATCTCTACTCATACAGAGATGATAACATAATTATTTTGTAGCCTAGTCCTTGATCATTATGGAAATAAATATTTATTAAATACTTGCTGCTTTCATAGGCTGTTCAAGAACCTAAGATACTGACAAATAATATCAGATCATATGAATTGTAAAAGATTGAAGACTCTTTTAAGAGAAAATAACACCCAAGTCCAATGTTAGCTATAGGTAGAAGAATTTCTTTCCTTTGTTATTTGATTTTGAAAGCCTAGAAGGCCCTTTCCTCATATTCCTACTTAAAATATTCACCCTATTCCATTTGATCATGTATTTATTATTCATTCATCAGATTCAATTGCTTAGAATGTATTTCTTCCAATAAAGGCATATAATACTGAAAAGAATTTCATAATGTCAAAACAGTTAGCAGATCTTTTTGATCTGTATACAGATTGCTCCTATGATCTGCACTCTGATGGCCAGTTATAAGCAGATAAACATAGGCAGGAAGAGAACATGAGAGTATCAGCCATGAGCAGGAAAGTGAGTAGGACAGGAAGGAATGGAATTGCACTGAAGATAAACTGGACCTATTTCATCATTTGGATGGCTCAGTTTTCTTTATAGTGAAAGAAAAACTGGCACTATTTGTCCATGTGCCAAGGTGGTCAGGCCCCATTTCCATGAAAATACCAAAACGTTCACCAAAATATTTCTATTCCTCATTCTTTTAGTTAACCCTATGATTCCATGTGAGTGCCCTCCTGGTAAGATATATAGGTTCTTAACTTTTTCATTTAAGATCAATTTTTACCCTTCTGAGTTTTGATTCCAGATTAGCTCTGCTAGATGAAAACAGCATTGAGCAGGATCAGATAAGGAGACAGAAACACATATTATTTTAACTTAGACAACGTAATATAAAGAATTTCAACTAGGTAGATGATTGTTAACTAGGTAACTAAAAAGTTACAAGAAGACATCTAAAGTATCAAGGAGGTAGCAGCTATAGGAACAGCTTTCATCACTAAAGGTGAGATAACAACAACAACAAAATGCTAGTATTATTAAAACATAGAAGGTTAGGATAGCTGAACCTCAGACCACAAAGGAGGGGTGCTGCTCAGTTGGGGCTGACATTTCTGATCTTGGAGAGAGGAGCTCATGAGGCTGGAGCTCAGATTTCTGAATAGAGAATATTGGCCTGCTGGTGCTAGTGTCTAGGTGAACACAATGATGCTGATTTGGATGTGTTGACCTCTTAACAAGAAAAACCCAGGATCTGGTAGCTTTACAGCTAAATTTTACTAAACATTTAAAGAATAATTAATACAGTATTCTTAAATTCTTCCAAAAAAAAAAGAAGAGGGAATACTCCCAAACTATTTTATGTAGCCAGTATTACTATCACACTAAAGCCAGACAAGGATGCTACAAGAAAAGAAAATTACAGACCAATAGTCATGACAAATATAAATGCAAAAATTTTCAACAAATACTAGCAAACCAGATTTAACGGTATATTAAAAGGGACCATATACTGCAATAAAGTGGGATTTATGTGGGATGCATATGCAAATCAATAAATATGATGTACCACATTAATGAATAAATAGTAAAAATCATATGATCATCTCAGTAGATGCAGAAAAAGCATTTGACAAAATTCAACACCCTTCTATGACAAAAACTCTCAATGGATTAGCTATAGAAGAATATCTCAACATAATAAAGGCTATATATACAAGCTGAATGTTTTTCCTTGAAGATCAGGTACAAGACAAAGATGCCCACTCTTATTACTTCTAATCAATATAATACTGGAAGTCTAGCCAGAAAAAGAAATAAAAGTCATCCAAATATGAAAGAAAGAAAGATTGTGTCTCTGTTTGTAGATGACACGATCTTATATATAGAAAAGCCTAAAGACTCCACAAGAAAACTGCTAGAACTAGTAAATGAATTCAATAAAATTGCAAGATATAAAATAAAGTTACAAAAATCAGTTGCATTTTTATACATTAACAAAAAATTATCTAAAAGACATAAAGAAAACAATTTCATTTACAATAATATCAAAAGAGCTAAGTGACATAAGCCAAATAGAAAAAGAAAATACTGCGTGATATCACTCATATGTGAAATCTGAACGAAATTTTTGAACTCAAAGAAACAGAGAGTAGAACAGGGACTGGGAGAGGAGAGGAGAGCATAGGGAGTTGTTTGTCAAAGAGAATAAAGTTTCAGTTATGCAGGATGAATAAATTTAGATATCGAATATATAGCCATAATGACTATATTTAATAATACTGCATTTGTTACTGGAAATATGCTGGGAGTAGATATCAGATGTACTTAGCACACATAAAAATAGTGTCCATATAAGGTGATGATATGTTAATTAGCTTGACTTTAGTAATCCTTCTACTATGTACATGTATATCAAATCATCATTTTATATAACTTAAACATAAACAATATTTATTAAATACATATTAATAAAAAATATTTAAACCCTCTCAGATGGAGTTATTTCTGCTATAATGGAAAGAAACTGCTGCTGTTGGGATGAGGAAGCCTTTCTGGGTTAAATCGATGGACAAAAAGAAAAGAAGAATCAAACAGGAAGGAGCAAGTCTCTTCTTCTAGCCTTGAACCTCCCTCTACCAATCCCTATTGGTAGAGACTAACATGGAGTCAGATGTCAAAAAAGAGGCATGGTTGAAGAATTCCAAATAAGACATAACAAAGGTCATCTCTTATAATATACTCACAGAAATCAATTTCAGAACTTCCTATTTTCCCACAGTCTAGCTGACTGGGACCCAATGCAGACAATATAAAAATATGATTCTAATTAAGGTATAGCTTTTAATATTGTTAATATTAGGTTTATGTGCTCTCATTTATTTTACAAAATAAAACATTATTCACAGTATCTGGGTGAGATTCAAGTTGAACTAAAAAAATAGTCATCCACATGCACAAAATATTAAAATCTATAGCTGATAGTAAGTCCTGCAACATTAAATTTTAATTTATTAATTATACACCATAGTATAAATGTTCAGGGGAAAAGCCCTGGGAGAGAATATGTTGAATTAACAAAAATGACTGTGACATGGAAGTCAGGGGTCACTTCAAAGGCATTCAGCACAGATTTGTTTTCACACATGTTATATTAAATTTCTTTGATTTTGTGATATAACCTGCCTTAGAGACAGGAGTAGAGATAAAATGATCTTTTGGGCTTTCATCAAGACCAATAATTATTTTATATACCTAATGGTATATGTAGGAAATGTTCCCAAGAAATATTTCTCCCTCAAAGTCATTACCAAATCCTTAAAAAGTTTATTTTATTTTTTCTGTTTTATTCTAAAACACTGAATTTACTGACAGATGGTCAGTAAATTTTGTAAACTGATGTGTGAATAAATAGATGAAAGAAGGGCTGGGTGAATGAAAGAATAAATACATATGAAACACTTTTTGTAATTCTTTGTGAAGCATATGAAAGCTGTCACTATAGCCCACTTACAAATCTAGAGATTGTGTAATGATTAATTTAATGTATCAGCATGACTAGGACACAGAGAGGGTGCTCAGATATTTGATTGAACATTATTCTGTTTGTTTTTGTGAGGGTGTTTTTGGATGAGATTAACATTTAAATCGGTTGCTTTCTCCAATGTGGGTGGGCCACATCCAATCAGTTGAAGGCCTGAATAGAGCAAAAGGGCTGACTCTTCCCAAAATAAGAGAGAATTTCTTTTATCTGCTTGGTTGCTTTTGAATTGGGATTTTGGCTTTTCTCTGCCTTTGGACTTGAACCTCAATATCACTCTTCCTGTGTCACAAGCCTGCCAGACTTCTGATGAGAACTACACCATTGATTATTCTATTTTTCAGGCCTTTGGACTCAGTCCGAAATTACACTATTGACTCTTCTGTTTCTTCATCTTGTCAAACCTACAAACCTTGAGAATCTCAACCTCCATAACTTCATGGACAATTTCTTATAATCTCTCTGTCTTGTTCTCACTCTCTGCCTTTCTCTCTGTCTGCCGCTCTCTCTATTTATCTCTCTCTTCCCCCTATTTTTATATTTATAGATATACATATACACATACATATATTATATCACACGTATTTATTGGTTTTGTTTCTTTGGAGAACTCTAATACAGATAGTGACTCGAATAAATGAAACAGGAGATAAAAATAGAGATAGAAGACCTTTTGGCTTTTCAACTTGAACTTGCAATTTGTATGCTTTCTTTTTTCTTCGATGTCACTGTTATAATAATTACCTCTACTACTGGCTGCCATTTATTATCACTATCTGCCAAGAAAGTATTATCCATTTTACTAATTTATCTCATTCATCACTTTGAAAAATTTTGAGAAAAAAACCTGAAGCTGAGTGAATAATAATAACTTGACTAAGTTTACATGGTTAATAAAAGGAAAACCCTACATTTGAATCCATTCTGTTCTGATTTCAGATTTTGCATTCTTGACCATATGTGGCTCCAACATTTATTAGTTGGGTACTTTTGGACAAACTTTCCCTTATTTTCCCTTTTGGTCTCTTTACTTTTATAAAAATGAGGTATTAAATTTGATTATCTTTACTGTTCCTTCCAGCCCTGACAGTTTGTGATTCTGTAATCCTTAAGAAGTAGATAAAAAGAGTACAGCACTCCAGCCACTACTGAAGTCAAGGCCACACAGGCAGTGTCAGGCACTAACTCAACCCTTAGCACCTTCACGGTGGTGTGGGGAAGTTGAAAGGTCAACTCACAGAGCCGTTTGGAAATACTTTACATATCCTAAAGGATTTTGCCTACCATTCCTGTGTGGCTATTGTCCTCATCAGTTTTGAAATATTAAACTAGATAAGTAGATATAATTTGTATTTAGAAATTAATTTTCTCTCCGCTCCTCTTTCTCGCCCATTTTCTTTCAGGTTGGATCCTCCTCGCCGCCCCTACGAATAACTAGATCCCGCGGGTCGGGACATTTGTGTATATGTGATTATTTTTTTTTCCACTTTCTCTCTCCTCTCTGAATGTGACTTGATTTGCTAATATTCTTTTCATGTTTTGAGTTCTCCTGTTCCCATTCCATCCTCACCCTGAGGTCACTGACTCCTGAAAAAACTAGACCAAAGAAAAAACTTAGTCGCCAGATAAAGACTAAATTAACCACAATTGAATTAGTTTTTTAGTTTTCTATAGTACTTCTCAGAGCCTTTAATGTGTTCAATGAAACTTCAAGAGAAGGTTTGTGCAATAAATCTCACACTTCATTTTACTCTGGACCTCTTTTCTCAAAGCATTACATAGGATAAAAGTTCCACAGAATACATTTTGAATTCCCAACATGTAAATAATTCAATGGATTTATCTTTCCAGAACACATGATTAAACAGAATCTAACTTCTTATATCATGGGGATAGGTACTAATGACATTTCATGCAAGAGAGCAGTCTGTGAAGTATAAGCTTTTGGAAAGAATCAGGAAGTTCTAAGTATTTTAATTATCACATGCTATAATAGAATGCTGCTTCTGTACAAAGGTGAAAGTTAAAAATATATAAGCACATTTTTCATTTACTAATTCTTAAAAATATAATGTATTTAATTTATTCTTTGGCAAACAAGGTTTTAAAACTTAGTCACATTATAAAAATATCCCAGACACCAACTTTTAGCAGATGTCTTTCAATATTATAAACAGATCACAATGAATAATCTGATTCAGATGTTGTTTGTTATATATACTCTCTACTTACAGGGTATAATATAAGACAAAGAATTATAGAAAAAAAGAATATGTGTATTTTTAATATGGATATATTGCTAAATTGTTCTCCATTATGTCAGGCAGAAATGTTACCCATGGTTGGGCTCTTGGGTTCCCCAAAATAGAAATCAGGAGAAAAACCCAAGAAAAATTTCCAGACAGATTTTATTAAATTTATGTTTCAGCACAAGGGAGACAGCACAGAGGACAGGAAGGCCCTCAGAAGTGGCTCAGGTGCTGGCTTAGGTTGGATACTTTTTATAAGGTGAGACAAAGCAGGCTTGCTGAAAGGGCAGGATTTTTAAAAACAATGGAATTTTTGGAAGGAGCCAGCCTTCTTTATTGGTTAGGTTGCCTGGAAACCATGTTTGTGCCTGCACTGTGGGGCAAGGTGACAAACTGTACCTTATCGCTGCTCCAGGATGTCCCAGAGCCGACAAACCTTAATCAACTACCAAAATGTGGGTTCGATGCCTGTATGAAAATAAATGGTTAGAAGGGAGATGAAATCAACTACTTACACATTGTTGGGTAAATTACTTTTATTAAGAGGTTGAAGACTTTTTATTTATACCTTAGTTGCTATTAACTATATATATATATGTATTCTTTGTTTCTTTCACTATTATGTTTTGGGATGTCTTGTTGTTCTTTTTGTTTATTAAACTCTAAAATTTAGCTAGAATTTATTTTATTTTTAGATGTGAAGTAATAATCCACTTTTTCCCCACATTATCTCAATAAGAAGAAATTATCTATATAATCTTCTCTATGGAGCATTCCTTCTAGATTTTCTAGTTGCGTAGATTAGTTGGTCTGTTTATGTACATTGTCTTAATTATTTTAGATCTGAGTTATATTTTGACATTAACTTTTAAAGTTATGTTTGATTATTTTTACATGAACTTCTGGATTACTTTCCAGTTATAAAAAATGTATTAATATTTTTGTTTGGATTATGTAAATTTCCAAAAAAAATGGAGACATGACTGACACATTTGGAACTTTGAATCTGTTTATTCTAGAACATACTATGCCAAGTAATGAAATTTTTATGATCTCCTAAACAGGAATTTTTAAATATATAAGCATTACTTGAATTTTGCATAAATCTTTTGCTAATTATAAATTTGTTATAAGCCTCAATTATAGAAAAATCATGTAAACATTAGTGCTAAGAATTATTATCATAATAGGAGTTATTGCTTTTATCATAATTTCTTGGAGTATTTAGGGTTTGTTTTTAACCCAGATGTCATTTTCATTTCTTTTTTTAATCTTATTGGTCAACTACTTAACTAATAGATTATTTTTTATGTGTAGAAACTCACTTATGTAGAATAGACATGTCTTTAACAAAAGGGCCATTTTAGAAAAAATCATGTATAAAGAGCAAATTAACACCGTCAAAAATAGATGGTCATGGAGATGGGGAGCACGACAAAGGGAATGTAGTCAGCAGTAATGTAATGGCTATGTGTAGAGCCAGAGGGAAGACAGAGTAATCAGGAAGATCATTTCATAAACTATATAAATGTCTAACTAATGTACTGTATACTTGAAAGTAATAATAAAATAAAATATTTAAAAGAAAATAAAAGAAAAGAAACAATTGAGAGAAGATTGATCATAATGGAAATTCAACTTGTAAAAATAAGAATTCCTAAAACCAACATGTGTGATGAATTCTGTTGAAATTTTTAGCTTTTAATTAATGCTATATAATTATGAACAGTATGGAAAGCAAGTAGAACTAATTCTAAATAAAGTGTTGATTTTTATAATCTCCTTATCTCAAATTAGAGCTCATCTCTAATATTTGGCAATGGTTCTAAATAGTTTTCTGACATTCTCCAGGGCTGATCTGGTCATTAGCTGGTAGATAACCTGGTTAGAAAATAAATTGTCTAGAATCTGTATTCTCTATAGGAATCATAAAGGGTGACAAAAAATCATTCCCAACTGCTGAAATGTTGAGAAACAAGACTAAAGTACAGGAGGAAAACAAGATGTCTGGATTTAGTTCTTGGTCTATCTATTGCATATGCTTATCATATACACATGCTTGCTTGCTCAGGGTACATTCCTTAATGACCTCTTAGTAATCCTTGATCTTAGTTTTTTTAGCCCGATAGGGACATCATACATTCATAGGCCTGCTAAGAGTAGGAGCTAACTCGACTGCATATAGCACACATGGCACATTCACAGTTGGAGTTCAAAAACAGCCTTGGTTCTTTTTTTTCCTTCTCTCTTTGGGTTCTGAACATGTTGAGAAGAGCAAAAAGTAAAACAACTAAGAGATTAAATATCAGTATTACTCTTTTGAAAGGCTAAGGAAGACACATCTTGGTGTGAAAGCCAAATGGGTCATTTACTTAAACCACAGGAGTAGGCAGATTTATCAAAGGAGACAAAGGTACCCAAGAGCTGTTCAGGAGCCCACCCCTGAGAAATGGCCAAAATTATTTTCTTTTTGAGGGTAATTCTGTCCAATAAAAAGGGCTGAGTTGAGTCAAGCATGCTCAGTTAAAGTCACCAAATTTACCAATTAGAGATACCCTCTACCTCCCAATGGTAAATAAAATAAATAAGTTGAGAAATATTTGAGAAAATCTGTATGGAAACTGCAAAAAAAGAAAACAAACTAACAAACAAACAAAAAATCTGTTCTACTTTCATCCTGCTTTTGTATTTATAAAAATGGCCTGGCTTGTTCCCAGGTCAAAGAAATGTAGTGTAAGTGGCTCAGAAAGAAAAATCTAGATGTATTTTTACTTTAAAGTTTTTGTATTCTTTGATGATCTTAACTCATAGACTGAAATTCCCTGAAGCTTGAAATTCAACCAGTAGTATACTTGATCTCATCTTATTTGTTTTCAAGTAACTGAAAGAGTAATTTCACTACTCAGTTGAAAAAAAAAATGGCCAGATTTCTTTTTAAATGACACTCTTCTGGTTCCACATATAGCTGACCTAAACAGAGAAACTGTTAGAGTCATTAGAGTTGGGGACTAAAGATCTATGTATTTTGTCCTTATCACAGCCCCAGTTTAGAAATAACATGCTCTTGAATACATTCGGGGCCAGATGCAAGACTTATCTATAACTATATAAAGCAAATGGCAAGAAGAGTGTGCTATAAGGGGAGACAGTCAAGAGCTATCACATTCTCGGGAAAGAAAGTATTTTTTTAGTGAAGAATAAAATATTTCTTTTTATTTAGTTATGTATACAAGCTTGGATTGTTTTTCATTTCAAAAGTACATAAAATGAGGCATAAACACATAATTTGAATAAATTTGATAAAATGCTTAATTTGGACTGGATTCCTTAGCAGCCAGGTTCTGACCCAAGTGAGTGACAAATATAGAGTGAGCACACTGTTATGATGAAAGTCTGGGTATAGGATTTACATCCCCATGTCCTAAAGAACATATATTCATGGTTTGTCCATTATCTTATAGATAACCTTTGATGCTGCTCTCTCTTTCTTTTACTATTGACTAATGTGATCTTCTATTTGTTTATACTATATTTCTAATAGATGCATTATTAAACATCATAGACTGAAGATATTGAGTCATCACTTTTGTGCTGTTAGAAGTTTTTGATAACCTAAAAGCTAGCATGTATCTTTAATGAGTGACTTGGTGTCTTTTAATCAACGTGGTGGCAAAAATAGCCAAGTATTAAGTGGAATATTATTGTGTCATCTGCTCTGTGGGTGGGAGCAAGTTCTACATAGAAATGTTCTTTTGTATGTCTGTCATATGTGCCAGCCAGTGTAGGTTCTTGGTCATTATATGAACGAGTTTGCTTGGAAACAAAAAGTTATATATATATCATATATATGTATATATACATATACATATGATATATATATAAAATATATATAACATATATATTATATATACACACATGTACACACGTACACACACACATTCATATATATATATATATATATATATATATATATATATATATGAATCAGTATAGATCGATATATAAATAAAATCAATGGATATATGATAAAATACATGCCAATAATGTGGGTTTTTTTTTCCTTATAGGAAAACCTTTACAAATAGGAACCAACCCAAAACTGCATCTTTTGTTTCCACAATACGTTCCTTCAAGAAATGGTTCCATATTATAAAAACTCACTTATTCTTCCAATTAATTTATAAATTAAGTATAATTTTCAACTATATCTTGATGTTGTTTTGGAACTTGGAAAAATTATTGTAAACTTTTCTAAAAAATGAAACAGGAATAATTAAAATTTTCAAAGAAGAGAAACAATGTTTTAAATTTTTTTGTCACCCTAATTGATTTCTTATGAGATCTTCAAATATAATACGCATTTACAATTATTTAAAAAATAGTTTGGTACTTAAAGAACAGAACTCAGAAAGATAGAATAAAATGTTAACAATAGTATATTTGGATAGGAGGTTTATGAGTCACTTTTTTTCTTTTTACTTAGTTATATTTTAATGATTTTTCTACAATTAAAATTTTTCATTTAGTACAAATGATAGAAATTAAAAATGTACAGATTGATGAAATAAAATGATTTCTATGGCAATAAAAACTTCTAAAATATATCATAAGATTATAAACTATGGTGTAGATTAAATTGACAAATAGTTTTTAAGTGCCTACTATGCTCTAGTTACATAATAACTCTCTAGCTTCTTGTTTTTAAACTAAAGATTAACATTTCTCCAGTTTCTGCTTGTGTCCGGTTTTGAAAACACCTGGCTGAGAATGGTTAACAATATTCTGAGACAGGAATGCAGTACAGGTGCCATTCCGGTACCACTTTAAATCAATCAGCAAAGGCAACATTCTCTGTTCAGGTTTCCTTAACACTCTGTTCAGTATCATGATGCTGGTGAGTAGTTGCCCACGAGTGAAGTTAAGTTGGAGGATTCGTTACTGTGACCAGGGGAAACGAAGTTAGTCCTTTCAAATTCATCCTGTTTGGTTATTTTTATCTGAGAGCTGCAACAATATTTCTCTAGTTTTCTTATTTAAAAGTTGAAATTTCTATAAAGGGTAATAATGTGAAGCTGCACATTGTGTAAAAGGCCACAGAAAGGAGACTTAAATGATGGCAATGTAAGTTCCAGCTCTCCTGAAGGCTCCTCAATGTGTGTTAGGTAACCTTGAGCCATTCACAGCACGGTGCTGGGCCCAGTTTCTTCATCTATGAAAAGAAAATATTCAAAGAGAAACCTTTGTGAGCATTTCTACCTCTGATATCAATATCAATAAAGTTCTTCAAATAGAGCCAATATTTATGATTTGTTAATAGTGAAGGAACTATTCTGAATCTTTGTTGGGAACCATTCTTGCTCAATGCCCTACAGACAGGGTTAAAGTTGCCTGCAAGCTAGAAGTTTGCAGAGCAGGTGGGCTTGTTACTAAAGGAGGAAGTTTGGCTTAATGAAAACAAAGAGTTGAACGTTCCTTGCCCCAGAGACTAAGAGAGGAAAACAGGAACAAGGGTGTTTTGAGAGAACTTATGTAAAGGTCAGCAATCATTTGCATATGTGTGGGTGTTGCTTCTCATGCACATCCAAGGGTACATATATGCTGTGCTAAATAAACTCGGGGCTCAGTATTCACTGTTAGCCCTCCCGACTCTGTCTTCTGTCTCTCTCTCTCTCTCTCTCTTTTTTTCTCAATCCTCACTCCCCCTCTAAGGAACTATCTGATTTTAGCTGGCTGGCTCTGGCAAATCTTGACTATATCTATGTCAAAATTCTAATTAATATTTAAAAAAAATTAAATGTTTAGTAAAATAGTTTTTTAATTTAATTTTTAAGAATTATTTAAATTGTTTTCTCAATACTAAATATAAAATGTGACCATAAAGAAAGAAGACAAATCCACCATATTTATTATTACTGTTTGCAGGGGAAGGGAGCAAAGTAAAGCAATTGTATGGATTCCTAGTGAGTGACTAGTTTTATTTACATGTGTCTTATTTTCCTTCTTTTTCTTCCTCCTTCATTATGGCTAGATTTCTAAGAACCTGCAAATGATATGAGTCTCTACCTCTGTTATATCTTGCTTATAATGTATTTGTTATACTCATTGAAGGCTTTACTATTTTGACGAGATATCTAGGATACTTGCCCCCTTGAATTTGGCAAATAATTTTAGGCAGATTTACAACTTCTTAGTGGAAGTATAATGTCTTTTGATAGTACTTTGTTTCCACCATGGTCCTTAATTATGCTAACAATGTAGAAGTGGTCATGGAAAGCTCAGGACTTCTAATTCTAGCATGTGCCACATTTGACTATCTGGCTAAAGCAAGATCCATTCTCCTTGAACTCCAGCTCTACAAAACATCTTACTACAGGACTTCAGAGTATAGTTTGAGTGCCAGAAGAAAAGGACATTAGGCCAGAAAGTTACAATTAATTTAGAAATGTCCCTTTCTTCATGTTGAGAATATCTCATCCTATGCCTCAGTGGCTACTTTGGCTTGCCTTGGGGAACTTGGCTGTAACTCTAATGAAAAAGATGCTCTTAGATTTCATGTGGGCCTTTTTTTTTCCCTTCAGAATAATCTTTATTTTTATTGTATGTATGTATGTATGTATGTATGTATGTATGTATGTATGTATGTATGTATTTTTACAATTGAAGTGATATTGAGAAAGTAGATAGATCCAATTTGATGTTAGGGGTATAAACAAGGAAACCAGTACTTCCCACCTGGCCATCAGGTAAAGTGCTCTCATCTTAGTACGGTCAAACCAGCTTTATTATTCAGAGCCACCTTGCAGAATTCAGACAATGTGGCTTAAGATATCAAACATAGCATGTTTATGTCAGGCATAGTTTACAAGCATCATTGTAGAGCTATTAAAGGAGAATCAGGTATGAACACAAAGGAGTCTAAGCCTTGCCACATTCTGTTTCTCTGCATGGGAGAGTAGTGTTTCTTGGCTCAGGGGAGAAGAACCTCTGGCAAGCACTCTGAGGGCTGATCAATCCCTGGATAAATTCACCAATTTAGGTTCTGCCTAGATTGGTATATGAGTGTTTGGCTAGTAAAACAGAAACCACATTAGGTCTTTTAGACAGAATTTAACTCAAGGTTACTATAGGTATAATAGAGCTAAGAAACTCAGAGATTAACAATTGTCAAGAAGCTGACACTAATCTTAGAACAACAGGATCATCTGGTAAGAGCTGGAGACTGATGCTACCTGAATACAGGGGTTTGAGATGCTGCCCATACCAGAACAGGAGACAGAGAGAGGGAGAGAAATACTGTCTTCTCTCTTTCTCAAGCCCTTCTATCATACAACATTGCCTCCCATTTTGTAGTTAAACCTACCTAGAAACTAGAAGGGCAAGAGGGCTTGAAAATAAAGTTTCCTATGATATAGAGCTGAGCAGAGATAGAGAGAATAGCATACTGGAACAGTATATAGAATAAGTGAGCAATTTCTTGTTGAAAATTAAATGAAAGTGACTGTGTTGTTTCCAAGAAACTGTAAACATGTTACGAGATGGGGAGATTGTTTTAGATTATCCAGGTGGGCTTGATGGAATCACATGTGCCCTTTTAAGAATAAGGCAGAAAATTAGATTCAGAGATTTCAGGGTAAAAACACAAGTTGGAGTGATGAGATTTAAAGACAGTGGAAAGAGCCACAATCAAATGAATGTAGGTGGCCTCCAGAAGCTGGAGAAGGCAAGAAAAGAGATTTTCCGCTAGAGACTCCAGAACAAATGGAGCTCTGTCAAGACCTTAATTTTAGTTCATGAGACTCATGTAAGAATCCTGACATCTAGAACTGAGAGATAATAAAGCAATATTGTTTTAAGCCACACAAGTATGTGATACTTTTTACAGTAGTAATAGTATACTGGTATATTCAGTAATAGTATAAAATTGTTATTAAAAATTCTAGAAATTGAAAGCAAAGAAATCTAAGGGAAAGAGTCACATTAACCAAGTGAGAGTTTGTCATTCCATTCATTGTAGATGTGCTCTTTCCAAAACCATTGATTTCCCATTCTAGCTCCCAGTTGTACATCCTTAACAGAGTCTGAACCTACCCCATTTTACCTATTTTCTGTTCTCCAGTAGTTGTGAATGAAGGGTAATGGTGACGCTCATCCCTGGTTATTTTACAAATGAATATTGAAGTCAAGTACTAATTGACTTGATTTTTTTTTTTACCTGTAATTAAAGTACATTTATTCTTTCCAACCATCAATATAAAATAAAATAATTGCCCAATTAGCAAAAAATTATTCCGGGAACGACTAATTTGAGTATCTATTAAGTTTGTACCTAACACTTTGCTCTGTCAACTGGATTAAAAAAAAATTAAATGTCAGATAAAGATGTGAGAAGGACTTGCCTTAGCAAGGTCAGCATTTCTGAAACACTTTAAAGCAGGAGGAAAATAAAATTCAGCTTGGTCAAGACTGGCATGATAATGGAAAGGGACAGGGGTTCAGTTAGGACCACACAAGATCCCAGATGAACCAGAGGAGCATGACCGCTTTTCACTCCCAAGTACTGCTTTGCAACCCACGTCTGTGTGGTAAAGATGTGAAGCAGCTGCTGTCTCAAGTTTGGTCAGTGTCAGGGGTCTCAGCTCCCTTCCTCTAGTCCTGGTGATTGTAATCACAACTAATAGTACCTGACACTTTTGCTCTCTGCCTTGGCATCATGATTAGGTGTGGAAAATGAAAATGCTATGCTCTTATTTTCCACTGGCTTGGGCAAGAGAGCAGTGCCTAGGTCTCTCCATTTTAAATAAAATCAATGGAACTTTTTTTTTTTTGCTTACTCATATTAAAGAGAGCAGGGATTCCTTTATTCTTTTATTTACGCAGTAAAGGGCCTTCGCTTTATTCTTCTATTTAAAATTTTATTTAAGGGCTGGAAACTCTCTGACTCTTCTCCATCTCTAGATCTTTCTATCCCGTTCACTATCGGACTTCCCGGCAATATAAAAGCCCCTCCTTTGTCCTGTATTTCTGAAGGTTGATTTTGTCTTCTTACTTCATTGTTACTTTAAGGCTTTGACCCCCAGTCTTATGTCATTGATGATCCCTCCATTTCAGTGTGAATGATATGTAGTTTGCTTTACTGAAAGTTTAATAGGAGACATATTTAGAGATGGCTTAGCTGTGGACAAGAATATTAGAGACTGCTGGTTTAAATTTTGAGCCCATCAGTGGCAATTTCTTTCACCCTCAGGTTCCCCATTTAAATAATACAGACAATAATGTTTGCACTTAATTTATAGGGCTGTTCTATGGAATAAATACTTTATTGGATGGAAAGTGCTTTAAATTTTGCCTGGCATATAATAAGTTCCTTATAATTTGAGTTATGTTCAATATTCCTATTCTTAAAAAAAAAAGGAATCAGAATGGAGATGTGCGTATCAAGCATGTATTGATTTTACAAATTGATAAGGGATGGGTATCTGTGTTCCTTTGCCATAATCTCTCTTCTTTATCTTTAATAAGCCATTGCTCAGGGATCAGAGTTGTCTCTGCTTCACTTGGATGTAACTCACAAAAAAAAGTCCTATTGATGGAGATCAGCAGTACTACTTCTGTACACTATTATTTTTTATACTTATGAAATACCAATCAACTGCTCCTACTATAGTTATGAATACTTTTTACTATAATTTTTGTTAACCAAAGACAATTTGTATTAATGCACACAAGGAGAGAAATGAAGGATATGACGGCATAAAGAAGGCAGCACAGCACAAAATATTTTCTAAAGTGTATGTTCAAAAATGTTAGGCCCTTTATTCAATAGTTAAAGCACTTAGAAATGTGTCATGCATTTCTTGACTTAGAAATATACAGTTACCTGAACATATTAAAGACTATAAGATCCCCTACAAAAAATTTTAAACTTCTCAAATGCAGTATTTTCCTAGGTAGCAGAGAGGGCTACCTGGATTGGGTTTATAAGACTAGAAGTCTCGTCAATACTCATTAACCAATAATACAGGGATATGACTTTGGAAAAATTATTTCTCCTTAGTTTTCTTTTTTTTATATAAGACTTCTAGTCTTCCTTCCCCCTCCTCCTCTCCCTTTCCCCCTCCTCCTCTCCCTTTCCTCCTCCTCCTCCTCCTCCTCCTCCTCCTCCTCCTCCTTCTTCTTCTTCTTCTTCTTCTTCTTCTTCTTCTTCTTCTTCTTCTTCTTCTTCTTCTTCTTCGATTTTAGAAATATATTAAGCCTGGGCAATATAAATCTAAACATGATTTTTTATCTTTTTTAATTTCCAGGCAAATAGTTAAGGATTTTATTTTTTTAAAAGACATAACAGACCAAATTGTGCTGAATAATTGAATTGATATATTTTTCCTTTTTAGTTGCCCAATGGTATTATTGAATTACAACACTGACTACTTTTTGGATCACTAGATGCTCAATGCCAGTGATTTCTTTCATCTTATCCATAATTCTTTTTTTAGGAAAATGTCTCTTAATAACAGCCCTAATCTAGATAACCTTGGGTATGGTGATGTATTTTTAGAAATAATATCAAAGGCACAATCCATGAAAGATTGATAAGGTAAACTTCATTAAAATTAAAAACTTCTGCTCTGCAAATGACTATGTCAAGAGAGTTAGAAGACAAGACACAGACTGAATTAAAATATTTACAAAAGACACCTGATAAAAGACTCTTTCCCAAAATATACAAAAAACTCTTAAAACTCAACAATAAGAAAACAAACAACCCAATTAAAAAATGGGTCAAAGATCTTAACAGATACTTCACCAGAAAAAATATACAGATAGTAAATGAATATATGAAAAGATTACACATTATATGTCATCAGGGAAATGCAAATCAAAACAACAGTGTAATAGGGTTTTTGCAACAGGTTTGCCACCAGAACACAGATGTCATAAAAACCACTGCTAAATCTAAGCCAAAATGTGAAAGGAAAAGTCTCATATCAACATCATTGTCATTGGACATGTAGATTCCAGCAAGTTTGCCACTACTGGTCATCTGATCTACAAATGTGATAGGCTTGACAAGACGACTGACAAAAAATTTGAGAAGGAGGCTGCTGAGATGCGTAAGGGCTCCTCCAAGATGGGTCTTGGATAAACTGAAAGTCTAACATAAGCATGGTATCACTATTGATATCTTCCCATGGAAATTTTTAAAAAGTAAATATTATGTGACCATCATTGATGCCTCAGGACTCAGAGATTATAAAAAAACATGATTAAAGGCACATTTCAGCCCAAAGATTGATCATTGTCCTGGGATAAAGCTGAAAGATGGCTCAAAGTTTTTGAAATCTGCTGCTACTGCCATTGTTCATATGGTTCCTGGCAAGCCCATATATGTTGAGAGCTTCTCTAACTATCCTCCTCCAGGACATTTTGCTCTTTGTGACATGAGACAGTTGCTGTGAGTGTTATTACAGCAATGGACAAGAAGACAGCTAGAGCAGGCAAAGTCATCAAGGCTGCTAAGAAAGCGCAAAAGGCTAAATGAATATTATCCCCAATATCTTCCGCCCTGGTCTTAATAAGGAGTGGAAGAATAGTCTCAGAACTGTTTATCTCAGTAGGCCATTTAAGTTTAATGGTAAAAGACTGGTTAGTGATTACAATACATTGTAAAACCTGCAGAAGGAAAGAAGAATGTCTTGTGGATCATTTGGCTTTTTTGTGTGTAGCACTTCTAAGTTATTAGTCTTTTAAATTAGTACTTTTTAATGGAAATAATTCAACCAAAAATCTGTCACAGAATTTTGAGACCCTCTAAAACAAAATTTAATGAAGAAAAACAAAAACCAGCAACAGTGAGATGCCATCACTCACCTAGTAGAATGGCCAAAATCTGGAATGGTGACAGCACCAAGTGCTGGCTCTCATACAAATGCAAAGTGGCACTGCCATTTTGGAAGACACTTTGGCAGGTAATAGTAAAATATTCCTACCATGGGATCCAGCAATCATGCTCTTTAGTATTTACCCAAAGGATTTGATAGCTTAAGTCCATGCAAAAGCCTGCACCCAGATGTTTATAAGTTTTATCGATAATCTCCAAAACTTAGAAGCAACCAAGATATCCTTCTTAGGTGAATAGATAAATAAAGTGGAGTACCTGCAGACAATGGAATATTAATCAGCACTAAAGAAATGAGCTATTAAGTCATGAAAAGACATGGGGAAACCTTAAATCTACATTATTAACTGAAAAAAAAAGCCAATCTAAAAAGGCTGTATACTGTATAATTACAACTATATGACATTCTGGAAAAGGCAAAAATCTGAAGACAATAAAAAATCAATAATTGCTGAGGGTGGGCAGAGCACAGAGAAATTTTAGGCAGTGAAAATACTCTATGATACTTTAATGATGGATATATGTTTCTAAACCCATGGAATCCACACCACCAAGTGAGAACCCTGAGGTAAACTATGGTCTTTGGGTGATTATGATGTGTCAATGTAAATTCATCTTTAGTAACAAATGTACTACTCTGGTGAACAACAGATAATAGAAGAAGCTATGCATTTGTAGGAGAAGGGGGTATTTTGCCATAAACACACAATTACTATAAAAAAATCAAGTCTTAAAACAAAAGAAAATAAAAAATACCAGCCCTATATATTAGGAAGAATACCAATTCAATTATAAATAGAAGTTACTGTGTTTTGAATATGGTTTGTTAAAAAAAAGGGGCACTTTTTAAAAATTATGTCTTTTCTTTTCTTGTCTATGTTTAGATGCCAACATATTATACAAAGTTCCCACATCAATCCATAGTCTTCTTTACTCTGAGAATTTTAAAACCTTGTTCCCTCTGTCTAGAGTCCACTTACCTTTCTGAATTCCATCTTTACAGTCCAGATTAGACATTACTTTGTCATAAAGTTATCAGAGTTGCCCTTCCCTTTATTTTCTACCTCTCCTTCTTTTGCCTTATTCATTTCTGATTGGAATCTATCATCCGCCATCCTTCTTTCTGCTGTTTTACTATCAAAACATCTCCCTGAAAACTTTGACATTTATTTATACCTAAAAATAGAGAAATTAGTAATTAACTGTTAGCCACTCTTGTCTTTACTACAAATTCTACTATGGAGATCTAAGTCTATGAATGGAGAATTGAAATCGAGGCTTTTCAGAAGAGGCTCCAATATTATAAACACAGCTTACATTAAAAATAGGCAGAGCTGCATAGAGAAAAAAAAATCATGCTTCGATGGGAACTGTATTAAGATCACAACTTTCTAATCTTTCTTTGTCTTTGAGTTATTTTATAATTATGAATTATAACTGAATGCAATACAAAATAATTCTTGTCTATAGACATGCAGATTCTGTCAATTGACATCCCTTCTTCATAGTGGAAGAGGCCAGTTTGCCCTCATTTGTACATTCATTTTAATACTATGGATCTATAATATGTCTGTTGAACTGGTTACAATATCTTATCAGTGTTCTCATTAATAATGAATTATACAAAGTTTTTAATGCATGTTCATTTTTATATTTGTATTAAATATAAACAGTTTGAAAAATACTATTTAACAACAGAATGCTAAGTATGTCATAGTTTCAGGAACAAAAGGTATCTGAATTGCCCTTCTGTTTGAAATCTTCACATTACAGTAGTTCTCTTATCTGTAGTTTTCTTTTTATGGTTTCAGTGACCTGTGGTCAATTGCAATTATAAAATATTAGATGGAAAATATCAGAAATCAACAATTTATAAGTTCTACATTGCATGCTGTTTTGAGTAACACAATGAAATCTCACACAGTCTAGCTTTGTCCTCCTCCCCTGAGACATCCATGCTATATACACTAACCGGTCTGTTAGTCACTTAGTAGTTTAGTAGCTACCTCAGTCATCAGATAGACTATCAAAAGGAGAGGGAGAGAGAAGATAGAGCTAGAAATAGATAGAGAGTATTCACATCATTTTTTGTTATTGTATATTGTGCTAATTGTTCTATTTTATTATTGTTGTTGTTAAGCTCTTACTGGTATGAAGTTATCTAAGATGTTGGCCCATTTTAGTGTCATCAGCTCTCCCATAAGCAGAGATGCCTTCTTCCTAGACTCTTCCATGGCTCTTTTCCTGCTACTTTCCTTAGATTTTCTGCAGTCAGTTTTAATTTTCCTCGACTGCACCTCCAAGCCTTGATTCCTGTGGTTGCCCTCTCATGAGTTCCTGCCTGCATCCTCTCCACATAAACACATGCTACTGACCCCTCAAGATTCGGTTCACTTTCTTCCTTGCCCATGAACACTTATAATACTCAAATAATTGAGTAGGATGGCTCCCTAATCCCAACTCATAAAGCACAGAGAATCCATACCAACCATTTCAGACTGATTACATCCTACAAGGAGACTTAGTATAGCAGAGCTAAATGGAAAACTAGAAATCATCTAGTTTAGAACCTTCATTGTTTAAAGGAGGACACCACTATTTATGACTTTCACCTGCATTTCCGTATTTGGGAGCACTAAACTTATGAATGACTTGTTCTTAGACACTGAATTCCAGTGTCCTCATAGGGACAATCCTTCCTTTTATTTCTTTTTCTAGTTCTGAGCATCCAGGGAGTGACTGACCTTAGAGGACTCATTCTTTATGCAAATAAAAAAAGAGCTCCCTCTTATTCTTATGCAGATAGGTAGTAAATAGGTTGCTAGATTCCTGAGTTTATAACTTTCCCTACTCTCAAGAGAAGACTTCCTCCCTCCTTTTTCTAGTAAAGTGCGAACATTGTAAACACTCGTTAAAGTTTATAATTGCTAAGAATTTTAATTTGCCATTTCTAATATGTTTTTGATAGCATTTTTTTAACTTTTTAAAAATTAAGTTTATTGGGGTAATATTGGTTAATACAATTATATAATTTTCAGATGTACATTATAATTTGGCATCTGTATATTCTATTGTGTGTTTACCACACAAAGTTCACTTTCCTTCAGCTACCATATATTCGATCTCCTTTACCCAGTCACCCTCCCCCTCTTCCCTGTATTTGACCCACTTTACCCCATCTAACTACCCTCTCCCCCCGCTCCCAAAATCCCAATACTCTGGTAACTACTAGTCTATAGTCTATATCCATGAGTCTGTTTGTTTGTCCTGTTGATTTGTTGCTTTTAGATTTATATTCCACATATAAGTGATATCATGTGATTTTCAATTTTGTCGTCTGGCTTATTTCGCTTTGCATGATTATCTTGAGATCCATTTATATTGTTGCACATGGCAATATTTCATCTCTTCTTATGGCTGAGTAATATTCCATTGTATATATTTGCTTCGTTAGCCAGTCATTTATCATAGGACACTTTGGTTGCTTCAATATCCTGGATACTGTGAATAATGCTGCTATGAACATTGGTGTGCAAATATCTTTTCAGATATGAGTTTTCAAGACTTTGGGGTAAATACCCAGTAGAAGGATTGCTGGATCATATGGTAAAACAATTCTTAGTTTTTTGAGGAACCTTCATACTGTTAACATAGTGGCTGTACCAATTTGCAGTTCTACCAGCAGTGTATAAGGGTTCCTTTTTCTCCACATCCTCTCCAGCATTTGTTATTACTTACCCTACTGATTATAGTGATTCTAACAGGTGTGAGATGGTATCTCATTGTGGTTTTGATTTGCATTTCCTTAATAGCTAGCGATGTTGAGCATCTTTTCAAATATTTGTTGGTCATTTGTATGTCCTCTAGGGAACAGTATCTGTTCAGGTCTTCTGCCCATTTTTTGACTGGATTATTGGCTTCTGTTGTCATTATTGAGCTGTAGGAGTTCCTTGTATTTTTTGGCTATTAGGCCCTTATTAGAAGTGTTGCTTGCAAATGTGTTTTCCCATTTGGATGGTTGTCTCTTTACCTTGTTGATGGTTTCTTTTGCTGAGCAGAAGCTTTTTAGTTCGATGTAGTTCCATTAATTTATTTTTGCTTTTACTTCCCTGTCTTTTGAGGTCAAATTCATAAAGTCCTCTTTAAGTCCAAGGTCCTTGAGATTAGTTTCTATGTTTTCTTCTATGTATTTTATTGTTTCAGGTCTTATATTTAGGTTCTTAATCCATTTTGAGTTACTTTTGGTGTGTGGTGGTAGACAACAGGCTAGTTTCATTCTTTTGCAGGTAGCTTTCCAGTTTTTCTAGCACCATTTATTAAAGAGGCTTTCGTTTTTCCACTGTATGTTTTTCGCTTTTTTGTAGAAAATTATTTGCCCACATAAATATGGATTTACTTCTGAGCTCTTGATTCTGTTTCACTGGTCCGTGTGTCTGTTTTGCTGCCAATACCATACTATTTTGATTACTGTCGCTGTGTGGTACAATTTGAGGTCAGGCAGAGTGATGCCTTCAGCCTCATTCTTCTTAATCAGGATGGGTTTGGCAATTCGGGGTCTTTTCTGCTTCCATGCAAATCTGATGATTTTTCGTTCTATTTCTTTAAAAAATGCCAATGGAATTTTGATGGGAATTGCATTAAATCTGTATAATGCTTTAGATAATATGGTCACTTTAACTACGTTGATTTTTGCAATCCAAGAACACAAAATATATTTTCATTTCTTTGTATCTTCTTTGATTTCTTTTAATAGAGTCTTGTAGTTTTCATTATATAGGTCCCTCACATATTTTGTTATATTTATTCCTAGGTATATTATTCTTTTTATTGCAACTGCAAAAGGAATTATTTTTTCTAGTTCTTATTCTGACACTTTATTATTACAGTATAGAAATGCTATGGATTTTTGAACATTGATTTTGTATCTAGAGACTTTATTGTATTTGCTTATGGTTTCTAATAGTATTCTTGTGGAGTCTTTAGGGTTTTCTTCATAGACAATCACATCATCCGCAAGTAGTGACAGTTTGACTTCTTTGTTTCCTGTTTGGATGTGTTTTATATCTTTCTCTTGGCCAATTGCACTCGCTAGGTCCTCCAATGTTATATTGAATAACAGTGGTGAGAGTAGACAGCCTTGCCTTGTTCCTGATCTTAAAAGAAAGATTTTTAGTTTTCACCAGTCAGTATAATGTTGGCTGAGGCTTTGTCATAGATGACCTTTATTATGTTAAGGTATTTTCCTTCTATACCAATTTTGTTAATGTTTTAATCATAAATGGGTGCTGTATCTTGTCGAAGGTTTTTTCTGCATCTATTGATATGATCATAAGATTATTTTTTAATTTGTTAGTGTAATGTATTACATTAATCGATTTGCATATGTTGAACCATTTCTGTGCCCCTGGTATGAAGCCCACTTGATCGTGGTGTATAATCTTTTTAAAATGTTGCTTTACTCAGTTCACTAGTATCTTATTTAGGATTTTTGCATGTGTTCATGAGAGATATTGGTCTGTAGTTTTTATTTTTTGTGTTATCTTTACCAGGTTTTGGTATCAGAGTAATATTGACCTCATACAATGTGTTGTGAAGTATTGCCTACTCTTCGATTTTTTAGAAGAGTTTGAAGAGGATAGGTATTAAGTCTTCTCTGAATGTTTGATAGAATTCACTGGTGAAGCTATCTGGTCCTGGATTTTTACTTTTGGTAGGTTTTTGATGATTGTTTCAATCTCCATACTGCTGATTCATCTAATCAGATTTTTCAGTTCTTGATTTAGTCTAGAAAGATTGTATTTTTGTAAGTACTGGTTCATTTCTTCTAGGTTATTAAATTTGGTGTTATATGATCCTTTGTATTTCTGTGATTTCAGTCATAATTTTCTCTCTTTCATCCCTGATTTTGTTTATTTGTGTCTTTTCTCTTCTTTTCTTTAGTGAGTTTAGCTAGGGGTTTATCAATTTTATTAATCTTCTCAAAGAACCATACCTTTGTTGCATTTATTTCTTCTATTGTTTTTTTTAAATTTTCAATTTCATTTATTTCTGCTCTCATTTCAACTACTTCTTTCCTCTGCTGACTTTAAGCTTCATTTATTTTTCCTTTTCTAGTTTTTAAAGATGAAACATTAAGTTGTTTATTTGGGCTTGTTCTTGCGTTTGGAGATAGGCCTGCAATGATATAAACTTTTCTCTTATGACTGCTTTTGCCATGTCCCAAAAGTTTTGATATGCTGTACTATCATTATCATTCCTTTCTATGTATCTCTTGACCTCTCTTTTTATTTATTCCCTGACTCAGTTATTCTTCAGTGACATGTTGTTTAATCTCCATGTATTTGTGGGTCTTCCTGCTTTCTTTTTGCAGTTGATCTCCAGTTTGAAAGTATTATCATCAGAGAATATGGTTATGGTTGGTATGATTTCAACCTTCTTATATTTGTTGAGGCTATCTCTGTGTCCCAGTATGTGGTCAATCTTTGAGAATTTTCCATGTGCACTAGAGAATAATGTATAAGAAGCTGTTTTGGGATAGAAAGCTCTGTAAATGTCAATTATGTTCACTTGGTCTAATGCGTCATTTAAGAATGTTATTTCTTTATTGATTTACTGTTTAGATGATCTGTCCATATCCAATAGTGGGGTATTTAGGTTACCTACTATGATAGTTTTTTGATCTGTTTCTCCTTTTAGTTCTGTTAATAATTGCTTTACGTATTTTGGGGCTCCCTGATTGGGAACATAAATATTAATAAGTGTTATGTCTTCTTGGTGCATGCTTCCCTTTATCATTATGAAGTGTCCTCCCATATCTTTATTTACCTTTTTTATTTTGAAGTCTATTTCATCTGATATTAGTACTGCTACTCCTGCTTTTCTCTGAATTGTATTTGCTTGAAATATCATTGTCTACCCTTTCACTTTGAATCTATATTTGTCTTTGGAGCTGAGATGTCTCTCCTGGAGGCAGCATATGGTTGGGTTTTGTTTTTTGATCCAATCTGCAACTCTGCGTCTTTTTATTGATGATTTCAGTCCACTTCCATTTAGGGTGATTATTGAAAAATGAGGTCTTCTTATAGCCATTTTATATTTTGCTTTCCGGTAGCTCAGTGTTTCCATTGCTTCCTTTTTTTGTGTTTCCATTTTCTTTATTTTGGTTGGCTTTTGTGGGTTTTCCCTCTGGTCCTTCTTGTTTTATGTTATATACTTCAGTTCTGAACCTTTGGCGTGTGGTTACCAATATGAATACGTTAAGGACAGTTTTATACATACATATATATAGTCATCCATTTTCTTCTGCATGTGCCTTATCTCTGTTCACCTTTGAGAATTTGGATCTTTAAATCCTCCCTTTTTCAATAGTCATTGTTATCTCAATTTGTCCCTTTGTATGCTGAACATTTATTAATATCTTGTTATAGCAATTCTCTTCTTCTTATTTAAGCTTATAATGCCCTATTCTTAGTAAGGGTTGCACTCCTCTGCTTCTATTTGCCTGATAGTCACTTTACTTTTAATTATGTATTTTTTAAAAAATATTTTTGTTTTAGGTGAGCTGATGCCTTTCAGTATTTCCTGTAGTGCAGGCCTCATACTGAAGAATTCCCTCAATTTTTGTATGTCTGGAAAGGTCTTAATTTCTCCTTTATATCTAAAGGAGAGTGTAACTGGATATATTACTCTAAGTTGGTAGTTCCTTTTACTTAATAGTTCAAATATATGATTCCATTTCTTTTGGGCTTGAAAGGTTTGTGCTGAGAAGTCCGAGGATAATCTAATCACTTTTCCTTTATAAGTTAGTGTTTTGTTTTATTTTGTTTTGTTTTTATCTCTGGCTGCCCTGATAATTCCGTCTTTGTCATTGATTTTTGATAATTTTAATACAATGTATCTTGGTGAAGATCTTTTTTGGGTTGAGATAATTGGGTGCTTTGTTGACTTCTTGAATTCCAAGTTCTAGCTCATTTCTTAGATTTGGGAAATTCTCATCAATTATTTGTCTGAAAATGCTTTCTAGTCCCTGCTCCTTTTTCTCACCTTTGATAATGCCCATTATTCTTATGTTTTCTCTCCTGATGGTATCAGCTAGTTCTTGTATTTCTCTTTCATTATTTTTCATTCTTCAGTTTCTCTCTTCTTCCTTCTGATTTATTTCTAGATTTCTGTCTTCAATATGACTATCCTTCCCTCCATTTGGTCAACTCTATTTCTCAAGCTTGCTGTTTCATTTTCAACTCTCGCAGTGTAGTCTTCATCTCCAGAAGTTCTATTTGGTTCTTTTTGAGGGTTTGAATCTCTTTGCTCTGCTCATGTAGTTGTTTTTGCAGTTCCTGAAATTGTTGATATGACTCATTTCAGAACTCACTGAGCTTTTTCAGAAGTGCCATCCTGAATTCTCTGTCATTTAAGTTGCATATTTCTATGTCTATAAGCTTATTTTCTGGAGATTTTTCACTTTCTTTCTGAGATGCCTTGTCATCTTGATTGTTCACGGTGTTTAGTGGACCATTTCTCCACTTGGGCATTAATGTAAATGTATTCTGCTGTTTTTCCAGAAAGATTTATTATATAAAGGTCTCTAGCCTGCTGCAAAGAAGGTGTTTTTCTTTTGGTTTCCAGTATGTGGTATCTAAGCTTCTTGGTTCCCTGCTTTGTAATGTCTTTTTATTTTCTTGTAGATATTTAATCATGCTCCCTAACCTCAGTTTCAGTCCCTGTCTGTGTTAGCAAAAGTTTTGTTAGCATTTGCTCAGATTCCCCTGGGGCTTTGCAGTGTTTCATCTCAGAGGATATGAGGAAAGAGGCCCTCTGAGTTGGCAGATAGGGGCTGTGGCTCAGCCTTGTTTTACAGCCATAGCCAGTAAAAATCAACTATTGTTTCTCTGCCATCTCTGCTTTTTTGCCATCTCTGTTTCTCTGTCTTCTGCCCTGATGACTGGGCACTGTCGCTGGCAATGGGGAGCTCACAGCTTTCCCAGGCAAGGCTGTTCACAGAAGTCACCACACCTTCTATCTTCCCCCTTCTCCTACAGGAAGCTCCAGGTAGGAGAGGCAGCTTCTTTGTTCCTCACAATATACTGCCCAACACCTGGGGTTCTGACTTGTGATAGCTCTTATGTGCAGATCCCACACTCAGACGTGCTGATGTGCAGTTTGTGTGTTTTTTTGTTGAGTTTTAGATGTTCAGCTTATCGTTATTTCAAGGGAAGAGATCTGGGGATGTCTCTCACTTCATCATGTATCAAGGGCAGCAGCTTCCTTTGATAACAATTTTTTATAGTGATTAGATATGGCTAAAATATTACAGAGGTATTAGATTATAGGCAGTTCATGTTTCCATAGCATTTTTTAAATTGAATTGAAAATTATCAGTGATAACATAGTTTTTATTTTATTTTATTTTATTATTTTATTTATTTTTAAAATTTCTCTCCTCTGACTCTCCACCTAGCCATTATATTAATACTAACTGAATTACCTATGCCATGCTCCCCATCCCCGTTTACTTCTTAACCCTTTACCTCATTCTCCCAGTTCCCCAATCCCCCTCCCCTCTGGCTATCATCTCCTTGGGCAAGGGGAAAAAATTAAAAAATAAAAAAAATGAGACTATATCAAACTAAAAAAAATTTTTTTTAATGGGAGAAGCCTCCTAAAGAGCAAACAATTATCTCTCATAAGAAACTTACAGATAAAACAAGTTAATTGTTTCTGTTTTTATTTCAATTCTCTGTTTTTAAATTATGTTTTCTTTAACTCTCTAAAAATTTTTGTTTCTTTTCGCTTCTAAATTGTAAGCTCCTTGATGGTAGGGTTGGAAAGTCATCTTGATATCTGTCCATCTTGCTGGTGTTCAGTGCAGGTCTTTATGAACAGTGTGTGCTGTGTAGGTGGTGTGAAAATCAAATATACCCTTAACTTCTAAATAGAATAGCTGTTCAGGTTATTCAGCAGATGACAGAGACAGGGGAAATGGCATGTAAGTGGAATACACTGGATAAAAGTGCTAATCTTAACTCTGACAGAGCCAAGGAATAACACGATATTGAAAGAGGCAGTAATAGGCAGGTGATATACAGAGGCTGGTTCCTAGGGAGCTAGAAGGCCCTACAGTTGGCCATAGGAGGCGGAAAAATGAAAGGAAAGTCAAAGAAACATAATAATATTTGGAAAGCAGAGAAGGCAGGTTTTTACCTGCTTCAAAATATAGAAAAAATCATTTATTTAAAAGCTTATTAAGAGAAACTATATGCCTTTGGGGACGTTTTTTTTTTTTCTTGTCAAAGATGGTGGCCTAAATTTGAATTATACATTATGACTATCAAGACAATTCTTCATGATCACAGGACAGCTGATAGATCATTTTTAGCCAATTCTGGGTTATAGTTGGAGGTTAGAGGGTTAATTTCACTTTAGAAATTAAATGCTTAAATCCTCTAAATTATGAATTATTCCCAATTTTAAAAGAGGCATATGATAGTAATACTGGTATTAACAGTACTTCTTTATCTTGGTAGTGGGGATTCAATTAAAAAGGGAAATGAGTAAATTCTGCAGTAATTTTGACAAGTCTATGTTTATATGTTTTTTGTATTTTAAAAATTTTTCTTTGACCCTTTGCCACAGCTGTATCTTGCCCTTGTCAAAATGAATTGCTTCTGCTATGCTTCAGAAGCACTTCTTAGACACACACACACACACACACACACACACACACACACACCTAATGAATGTTATCAGCCTATGAACTAAGCATATCTATGTGATTGCTAGATCATACTCTCCATTAGAAAAGGGGAAAGGTAACTATTTTTATTCATACTGTTAGCATCAACTATAATTCAAGCCATATTAAATGTTTAAATAAATGGCAATTAGGAACTCAAGATTTACTTTCACCTGTATATAGATAAGCAACATTTACTAAGAGGTCAATTACTGCATGTCAAAAAATTGGTTGGTGGCTGACCTGGAAGTACAATCTCAGTCAGCCTTCTTTTTTGTACACCAAGACAATGATGACAATAACAACTACTACTACTAAAATAATTTTTTGTATGAAGCATCGACAACAATATTATTCCTAAATAATAGCTACCAGTATTGAGTCCTTACAAACTGACAAGTTCATTTATATATATGAGATATATACTATATCCACATTTCAAGAATCCATATATGTACATCTACGTATATATATATGTGTATGTGAATATATATATGTATGTATATTTGTGTGTGTGTGTATGTGTGTGTATATATATATACACACATATATATGCATATATACACAAATACACACACAAATATACATAATATATATATTCACATACACATACATACACATGTAGATGTACATATATGGATTCTCCAAATGTGGACATATACTATATATAATTATATACATAATGTGTATATATATACGTATATATACACATACATACACTATATCCATATTTAGTGTATGTATGTGTATATATATATATATATACATATATACTATATCCATATTTAGTGTATGTATGTGTATATATATATATATATATATATATATATATATATACTAATTTGATTTTTCGGAACACCTTTGTGAACTAGGCACTAATATTCCTCTCTTACAGGTAAAGAAACTGCAATACAGAGAGTAACTTGCTTAAAGTTTTACTGAGTTGGGCATATTTTATATCTTATCTGATTATCTCAAGCTTATGAGAATGGTATTCAAGGCTCTTTTGCAGATGAGGAACCATAGATGAGTGTAATTAAGTAAACCACTCAAGGTCAACACTCAACAGAAAGTCAGAACTTGAATCATGCTTCTTCTGGCTTTAACTTCAGTGTGTTTAACTGGGTCATAAAAGACTAAAATGATTTGATTACAGCTATTGGGAAATGTATTTGTTATTTCTAGTGTTGATTTCTTATGGACATGGGTAACATGTATTCTGGAATAACAATCAGGACAAATGGCCTGAAATAATTCACACAAACTAATGAAAGACTGAGGATCCTGCTGAGATATTCAGGACCTAGAATGATCATGTCTTTGGCAAGCATTCCTTCACTGTTCTGATTTTGTAGAAGTTGGGTGCTTGGTTTACCTGAAGGCCAAATGTCTCTTGTAATTTAATAACCTAAAATACATTTCACAGTTGCCTTCTGATGACAGAGTTTCTCTCTTGCAAACTCCTATACTCTTGCCTAGGAAAAATGAAGCTGATAGGTGTATATTCCTAACAGGTGAACTCTGTTACAAGTAAGCACACACTCAATCATTTATTATAACAGCATCAATAATGCTGATTGCAAAGTTAAATGCTAAGGATACATTATTGCTACAACAACTATGTCCATACCCTTTGGTTTAATGTCAAAGTAACATACTTTTGTCTTATAGTTAAATTTTTTTTAAAGGGTTTATTCTCATCAAAATAAAGACTTGAAGTCAGATAAATGTGGCCACGAATTATGTTGACTTGAAATTACTAGATAATTAAGCCTGGAGAAAGTACTTGAAGAGTACTTGAATGTTCTATTTAGCAACTTCAATGTTCTGTGCCTCTTTTATTATGAGGCATGATTCCACTGTGTAAATTTTCTTACCATACAAATGAAATCCTACTTAACATTTTCCTTCTCTTTTAATATAAAGCAACAAGCTAGGAATTTCAATGTTTTATCTGACATTTTAGTTTGCCCGCTTTTATAGCAAACAGAAGGGCATTAACTCCTAGGAATTTAGTAATAAGATTAAAATGAGGAGAAATGAATAAAAGTATAATTCAGAACAAAGCTCTGTCTATAGATCATTTAACACATAAAACATCCCAGGTCACAAGAATGTCTGTATTATCTTTAATAACCTCTAGAGAAGATTTTGTCTTCTTTTAAAAATAGCTTTGCACAGTATTTGGCTAAAAGGACACACTGAAATCTTTTAGCTGCATAACTTGAAAACATATTTATAAAGCAGAGCTGAAATTAAACCTTTATGTCCAGTTCTCTTGATCCCCTCATACTATTGCAGCCATGGGACACTTTTGGAGAGCTTGTTAGCAGTTAACAGCCAGCTTGAGAACCTCTGTGCAACCAAGAGGGTAACTTTGTTGGCAAAATTTTATTTCTTAAATCAGATAGTGGACTAGATAGATATTCCTTGTCTTATTCTTAAGGGTTTTTTTTTTTTTTGGTATATTTTAAATATTCCAATTTCAGCCTTCCCCTTCCCCAGTTGGTGAACTTCAGCTGCTTGTGTTGCTCTGGACTTAACTTAAAGCCTGGCCACTCCTGTTTTCCGGCTGGCACTTTCCTAGTACTTTTTTTGAGGTTTAACTCAAGCTTATACTCCAGAAAAATTTATAATTTTTTTTGTATCTAATCTACTATTTAGGCAAGCTAACATATATAAAGCTCTCAGTAGAATACTTGGTTTATTGTAGAACCTCAAGAAATGTTGGTTTTCTTATTTTCTGCTTTTTCTTTTTTTGGTATATAAGGAGGCCCCTCGACATATAGAATATAGAGAGGCCCCTTTCTGCTTCCTACCCAAAGCATCCTCAAACCTCTATGGCAATATTAGGTGGGTGGGGGGAGGCAGTTGAGACAATATGTCACCCTAGCCAATACAGTATGCATCTGTTTATCATAATAGCTAGGAGAGAGTGCAGCTCACTACCTCTCTGTCCAGTAGTGAGTGTCAAAGATGAAAAAAAGGAGGCAATGCAAATCTGACTTCTCACTGCAGAATTCCTGAACAGGAGAAATGACAGAGTGCTCAGAACCTAGACATTCTCAAGTATACATCTTAAAGTTTTTAAAACATGTTTCTAGAATAAAACACTCTATTTCCCCCCTTCTCTTTATAGCAGTCATATTTTTGCCTGGTATCACTTTAATTTTGGTTAGGCTTATGCTATGGCTATATTAATTAGTTTATCTAGTTTCTTTTCAGGTCTAAATTAGGACTCCACAAACTATGGCCTATTATCAAAAGATAATCTTTGCATTTTGAAAAGTTGAAAAATTAAAAAAAATATATTTCATGGACATCAAATTACATGAAATTGACAGTGACCATGATTAGATTTATTGGAATGTGGCCATACTCATTCATTTGAGTAGTATGCATGGCTGTTTTGCACTGTAGCAGCAGAGCTGGGTAGATGCAAAAAGGATCAAATGGCTGGTCAGGGGACTTTATTTTTGCTATGGACTTTAGGTAACACCAAAAATTAAAGTGATATGGAGTAGAAATATGAATGCTATAAAGAGAAGGAACAAAAGAAAGTGTTTTCTTCTACAAACACACGTTTTGAAAACTTGAAGTAATAAGTTTTATTACTCAAAAGAACCATCTAAAGATTAACATTAAGTTTCTACAGATTTGAGCATGATCACTATACTCTCTACAGGAGTCACACAAAGATATCTTATCATGAATGCATGTACTGTGGGCTACGTAAAGCACGAGGGATTCATCACCTTTATAGTACATGGAAGTAAACCTACTATTTGTCCAACAGGAGACATTTCTTTATTCCTCAAGTTTGTTCACTGCAACTAAACTCTAAGAAATGGTTCAGATAAATAGTTCTCAGGGCTTTGCATTCTTGCTGTACCCAGCAAGGATATGTGGGTACGCCCAGGGCCTTGCAGATTGTTTCCACATCAAAAAACTGTAAAATGCCTGGCATTTTAAATGTTCTTGTGCAATGCTCATCTTAAATACTCTTTGAATTGGTGATGCTCATTAACCCAGTGTCACCCACATCCTCATTGTGGCGGTTATTCTTAGCCTTGTGTTGTATTAGTGTTCTGTATCAAATTTGCAGAAAATTTTTATTTTTCTAATGTGTTCTTATGATTAAATCCTCTCATTAATTAGATTGCTAAAACTCCAAGAGCTTATTACTGATTATATTCAGAACAGAACCCTTAAAGAAATACTGCTCTAATATGATCTAAAAAAATTTTGTTATAAAGAAGACAAGTGGCCTTAACAAAATGTAGTTATAATATCTTATAAATTTCACTAAAAATTATGACCATGTGAGATAGATTGCTAAAAGCCCTTAAATCCATCTTTGAAGGATTAACAATCCTTAAAATCCTTGTCTACTCAAGACTTTAAAGCACTTTCACATATGTAAACTGAGTTTCTCTAAGTTGCTGCACTTTCTAAGATTATCCTTTGCTTTAACTCCATTCTATGACTACAGGACATGGACTTTCCTCTCTAGGTAAGCCACCCACTCCCAGAAATGGCCCTCACGTCTATGCTGTCACATGATTATTTGATGCTCTAGGTTGGATTGATTTACCTCTGCTGACTCATGGCTTCTCCAAGCTATTGAAGTCACTCTATCAATATTTGCCAATAAGGTGGTACTACTACCACACATTTTTGGTACTTTATAGATTTTACTGGTCTTGATAGCAACGTGTGGATTTACTAATTAAAAAATAATTTTAAAAATTAATTTAAAATTCACTACCAGAACAATTGCTCCTAGAGTTCATTAGACAGAAATCTACCCTCAGAGAGACTTCTTAAGGACTAGTTTTTCTTTTAACACCCTTCTGGCATAGTATCTCATATTATCTCATTCTTTTTCATCTCTGATTTCATATCTTCTTCAACTTAGCTATAAAGAGAAAAAAAATAAAAATAAAATCTCTCTCACTGAAAACCTCACAAGAAAGATAATTAATGGGATACCCTCTCCCCTGTAACAGCAGCATTTTATGTTTTATGCAGGATTAAATGGTTTTATTTCTCTCAAACTCCCTCTCCTAATCCAGGCTCTGGACCTTACCTCTCCATAGCTAAAGAATCTTGATACTCAAATAAGAGAATAATTACCATCACAACTGCCATCCCTAGTGAATTATTTCCCTTGGTGGCAGAACTAGACACAAATTGCTCTACATTTTTTAAATAGTCATTTTTATTCTGTTGGATCCATCAAAAGCTTTAAAACCTAGGAGTGAATTGCCTCTGATCTAACTAAAATGCATGTGTAATACAGAGATTCTTGCAGCCTGGTGAAGAAAGCAAGGATTGTTTTAGGTTAGAGACCACAAACATGAGGCTCAGAAAGTTTAAATGAGGTCAGCTCACTTATGAACCCTAGGGCCTCAGTTAAATTGGTCTCTGCTAACCAACTAATCTACCTCTGAATAAGGAACCTCCTAAATCCTTTGCAGTAATAGAAATGTTGAGTGTGTCAGGTGGAAACTGTGGTTGCATATGTCCAATACATGCAGAAAGTGTCCAATGCATAATTGGAACCACCAGAAAGAATGATATAACCCTGAGATTATTCCTAGTTTCTGGGGGAAAAAAATGTTTTGAGTGAGCCTTGGGCTACTTTGCATAAGGTGCCAAATGTTGAGTTTTCAGGCCAGTGAAGAGCAGACTCAAATAAATAAATGTTTCATGTGGCAAGGAAAAGCAATAGACACATATGAATCTTGTAATTCCAAATACTTTTAAAATAACACTGAGACTATCAACCCTCATTAGTTTTTTCACTTTAAAGAAGATAATAAGCTAAGGGCTATCGCAGGAACAAACAAAAATTTCAAAGACATATAGAAATACATCCTTAGAAAAATAATTTTAAAAACATATTTTTTTATTTACTTATAAAAATAAACCAAGAGAACAAAGTTCTCAAGTGATCTTTTGATCCTAGAAGGAAAAAGACCCAATTTTTGCTTGATTCCCTCATTAAGCATTGAGGTGGCTCTCTGATTTAGTTTCTCTTAAAATCTTATTTGTCTTTTACTCTTAAGCTTTCTTTATGTTTAATACAAGTCCCTTCAGCTTACTTATAAGCAAACCAGAAGTACAAATTATTTTTAATGCTTTTAACAATTCATTTTTTGGTATACATATTTGAACAACTTGATAGCAGGTAATATGGAGAAATCAATGATGAAGGATATAGCATTCTTACATTAATTCTTCCAGGCCCTGGGCACTGAATGAAATAGACATGGCCCCAGCTCAAATTATGTTTCTCTTCTAGTGTGATTAGGAAGATTATTTTAAATGCTCAAAAATAAATTAGAGGATTATATGTACTATGGACAACATAATAGAGAATAATGGAATAGAAAGTATATGTATATGTGTGGACATGTTATTTTAGATAAATGAATAAGATAGGATTCTCTTAGGTGAGATAAAAGTTCAGACCTAAATAATGGGGACAGGCCAGCTACTTGAAAATTTGGGCAAAGAACATTTCAGTCACCGTATTCAAGTAAGGATAACAATACTGTGAATGAAATGATCTTGACAATATCAAGGAAAGGAACAATGATGCTCTGTCAACAGTAATCCTGGGGGAGAGTGGGATGAGAGAGAAAGTAGGAGTCAAGTATGTATAGCTTTGTAGGCTTATGAGGGGTGCAAGTCACCACCTAGGATGTCTGATGCCAAAGTCTTTCAAATCTTCTACGCTTCATCCCTAACCTTACATGCTCAATATCCCAAACTTGCTTAGCATTGAGAAATAAGACAAGGAAACGGGAGGGAGAGAATAAATAGGGTGATCAGATTGTCTGGTGTTGGTTACCCATTTGAGGAAAATAGAGCATTTGCCTCTTTATGTCTTTTTTGGTTAGAGCATACACAGATCAAGAAAAAAATTGTACTGGGTTTTTGTCTCAAGTCTTTCAGTGCTCAGTCTGATGATCTTTCCGCTGCTCCTCTGGGAACAACTTGATGAGTGTATTTACATAAATTGTAGAGCACAAAAAGACCTCTGAGGACCTTGCATTGGTCCTAGAGGGGTGTCAATCTGAAATGGCAGTCTTTCTGAAATAATGTCTGCTTCAATAGGACCTAGAATCAGTCTTAATGATACTTATGGGAGCATTTAAGAACAAAATTAGCCACAGAACAAGCCTAAATCCGAGAGATTAAGTAAGAAGTTAATAACCAATTATCCCCCTTCTCTGCCTACCATGTGTTTACTTGGCACAAGCTAATGTCCTCACATGACCTTTGGAAAGAAAGAATGGAGGTATTCTTTTGAGTTTCTGGCTTCTTTTACATGTTTGAACTCTCATCTAACACAATTTCAAGTGTGTGGGAAAATGAAGCAGCATTTCATTAGAATAATCAAAAGGGCATTTGGAGTTGAAATATCTAGTATGGTTTGAGGTGGTTGTGCAGCTATTAATCATGGTGGCTGCCTTTCAATATCTGTGCATTGTTAGCAAAGTGAAAAGAAAATAGAATCTATTCTTTCTAGGTATATTAAAATGTGAGAATTTTTTTTTTGCATTTTCACAACTTTTTTCCAAAAAAATGTTTTTTATATTATTACTGTAATAAAAATGAAAAAAGAGAAAGGTATTTTATTTTCTTATCAGATTCTCACTGCTACAATACCCATACTTTTTGCTAGTAGCCTTTCAGGGCACTTGCTTCTAATTCAAGTTTTATTAATGTTTGGTAAAAATGAGAGTTGGAGGCTTATATTTTTTTATTACAAATATCCTTCAACTGAGGATATGCCCTGGGAACTTTGATGCTGTGGGTAGGAGATTGCTAAATAATCATCAAAATTAAATCCAACAAAACCATTTAGTATTGTTCAGTTTACCAGGGCTCAATAGTGCATTTTTTTCCCAGCAAGTTCTTTGTGTGTCTGGTCTGCTTTCCCTTGATGTGAGTAATTATGCTCCTCTAGTTAAGTTAGGAAGATAATTTCAGCCAACAATTCAAGACTTTATTTTTGCAATACTGAAAGCTGCTTTTCAGGAGCAATTTGACACATGTTATAAGCCTGGTGCAAACCAAGTAAATGACTTAAAATTATATTTCCATTTTGAATAAAATCTCCTGGACTCAGAGAGCATGAAGGAGAAGCCATAGGCAAATGGACTAAGAGAAATGTACTATTCTCTATTAGGTTTCCCATCTACTTGTGGTCTATCACAGTATTTATTGTCACAATTGCCCTGGACCCAAAGTGTGTTCTTTTTATTGAAAACTATCCAAGTATTTACATTAAGGCCACTTTTTATTTTCTCTAACAACCAGAGGAGGCTAAGATTTCACTAAAACCAAAGGAAAAATTCCAATAGAGAACAAAATGGAAAAAAAAAAAAGGAAAATGCATAAGTATAACATTACTCAGCTCACCACAAAAATTTAACTTGGATTGCTAAGACCCCACACTGCCTTTTGTTTGTAAGAAAAGTATCATCCAAGGATGGTTCTTGGTGTTTCAAGTCCTTTCTAGCAGGCACACTCCTTTAAAGATTATCTTATACATATAATAATTTCTCAAGAAAACACAGATGTTAAAAGGAATGGATTTGACATTATCCACCTTCCTCCACCCCGATTCCCCTAACCAAAAACAGTCCTATACTTCTAGTACCCATCAAAATATAAAGATACTTTCTCATCACAAGTGTGATCTGCCTACTTGTAGGGCCAAGGTCAAATATTATGTCCTTACATTTGGAGAAATGGGCTTTTCTTGAAAGCTTATTAGATTAGGTTGGGGTCCAGACTGTAAGGATAATTGAGATGAGCCTCTGCACTTTTTCTGAAGACAGATGGATGTATATTCTACCAATGGAAAATTAAAAACCAAGTGGATATTCCAGGAATATGCATGTATATATATATATAGGAATAAAATACATGGAATTAGAGTGTGGGATACATGCAACTAGAAGGGAAAAGACAACTCAAAAACAAAGCTACACTGACAGGCAGAGATGTCAAGTAGTGAACGTTACTGTGAAAGCATTATTTAGGCCAGTTTTCAAATTTGAATGTACATCAGAATCCCCTGGAGGGAATTCAAACTCAGATTGCTTCCCTCATCTCAGAATCTCTGATTCAGTATTTCTGGGGTTGGGTCTAAGACTTTGCATTTCTAACAAGTTTTCAGGTAATGCAGGCACTGCTGGTCAGGGGAGCACACTATGAGAACCATGGCTTAAGCCACACTTCTACACATAGTCTATATTATTGGATCTCAGAAAAAATATGGTGAACAATCTCTGTGTCCATTTCTTCTAGCTTCCTTTCCTTATGTCACTATTCTACCTATCTCTGCCCCTACTAACAGAAACCCAGTGTTTCAGCTGCAGATATTATTATTACCCAAGAATTGTCTTATTGCTTAGATAATACTGATTTGTCGCTTACAGATGGTTTCATCAGAGTGCTCCGTATTTAATATGTGTATTACACTGCTACTAATAATTCATCTCAAATATTTTGGGAAAATACTTCTGGTTATAGTACATTAATGAAGGAATTTACAATGAAAGATGTTCTTGAATGGAATTGGGCTGATGGCCTTACCTTACCCAGTTAATACAGGGCAGAATACTGCAGGGTAGAAAAGAAGATATGAGTAGAAGAGCTAGTTTGAGACAATGACCCCCTTCTGAGGCTTCTCAAATCCTCCTGGTGTCTGACTGCATCTTCTGTCTGCACATAATGCCATTCTTGCATGCATAGATTGACAGAGAGTGGGTTTGGCAGTTAGTTCTGTTTGCACAGGGTTGGTCATTAATTTTCCCACATATCCCTAATTGTTCATTTATTTATAGAGACAGAACATACTTAACACCTTCACAGCGATACCCACAAACATTCCCACTCATCCTCTTCTTTCCTCTGAAGATCTTCCCACTAAAGCACAGTGGAGGCAGTGATGAAGGTACCTGCTCAGATTCCCTTCAAGAGAGAGATTGCTATGAGCAGTGTAGTTTTCTGACAGCTCCCAGCATGGAACCTCTGGGATCTGCCTTAGCATTCATGCCTCAGCTGCCTCTCCCTGGCTGCTCTCAGGTGATAGCTGAGTACAGTAGGAGTACTTGCAGAGAGACATTTTTACCTGATATGGGACTCCTCGAACAGGAAACTTTACCCTGGGTCCATCACCTGTCTGGCTGAGACTTTCTCAGAACTGCTCCACAGTCCAAGGCTCTTTCTTCTCAATCCTCCTCATTCCCCTTCTCCTTTCACAGGAGTTAAGACTTGCATCCAGGTCTGAAGGCTTTCTCTGTTTACTTTTATTCTTTCTGCTCTACTTTCATAGGCATTTTTCCCAATAAATCTCTTGTGTTCTATTTTTTTCTTAGTATCTTGGGCCCAAACTCACATCATAACTGAATCCTGCCCTGCTTTTCAGAATCACTTTTAAACTTTTTATCCAGGCCAACTGTCCTGTCTAGAACTTTCTTTTCCTTCCAACTTTACTTACCTCACATTCTCTTAATCTCTAAAGCATGCTCCTCTCATATTCATACACACACTGAAATTTCTGACTGAACTAGGCCTCAACTTTTCCAGCATGACAAAGCTGGCAACTCTGTCCTGCTAATACAATAAAGTAAGGAAAGCTCTTCAGCAGATACAGGCAAAGATATCTTTGCATCAGCAAATGCAGGCTATAGTACTATTGCTGTTTAACATACAGGGCAAAAAACCAAAATGTGCTGCAATGTTCAGGGTAGTCCTGTATGCCAAGGAGTTTTCCTGCTCACAAAGCCCAAGAATGCCGAACTTAAGAGATCCCATAACAACTGGTCATTTAATTTTACTGGATGCTGACTTTCTCATCTATAAAACTAGGAATATTAAGTACCTGATATATATCTCAATTAGCACTAGTTTCTTATCTTTTTCCTTCTTTTCTCTTCTCTATTTCACAGGTTATTGTGAGGATCAAATGACATAATATATATAAAACTACTGTGTAATAGTAAAGTTTTATCCATGTATATTGGAGTTAAAATATGGATAGTAGTCTGTTTAGTATACTCTTATTTTAGAGAAGGATTAATAAAAAAAAAAAATAGTTCTGGCAGTTTTCAACAACTCCAAAGTGCACTGATAAGGGATCCTTTTCAAAAATAAGTTGTATCATTTATGCACCTAAGTATAGCCTCTCAAAGCCTCATCTGGCCATATTTTTGCTGTTTCCTGGATATCATGGTAGATTCTCTTGGAATACAGCCTTAGAATTCAAAGGCATGCCGAGGTGTTCTGATAGATGTATTATAAACAGAAAAGGTTAATGTATTCAGGTTCTTTTTTAATTGAAAATCCCCAAGGAACAAGTACTCTTTTATAGAAGGAAGAAAGAAAAACAGAGGAAGCAGCTGAGTGAGGTGGCTTACTTTTTCAATTCTATATATTTCTACCCTCACTCTCCTGTATATGCTTAGTAATCTGCTTCTCAGTTTTTTTTTTTTCCTCAAAAATCACCTGGTGTAATTTGTACCTGGTATGGATATGAACATTGGTCATGGCTGCCATCTATTTTCAGACCCAGTGGATTTCTATAGCATCAAAGCTATAGTGCAATTTGCTGGTAAAAATAAGGCTCTGTGTTTGAACTCAGAAGATATCAAGAGAACACTTCCTGGAATACACTGGATGCTCAGTAGATTTTGGAAAAATACAATTTAAATTCAGTGAATTCTTTTGGGACGATTTAACTTTGCAAATTTTCTTATTTCTTTTGTCATTTCCCTGCCAGATGACAGAAAGTGTGTGTGTGTGTGTGTGTGTGTGTGTGTGTGTGTGTGTGTGTGTGTGTGACAGAGAGAGAGAGAGAGAGAGAACAAGTACATAGAAGAGTTGAAGGGCGAGAGATGAGTATCATATTTACAACACACTAAAGAGAGTATAAGCCTTTGTGAGATATCACTGTGTATGAATTACTGATTGAAAGTTTCGTCCTCTACACAAAACAACATATTTTATGGTCAAGATGTGTTTGATCATCCGTTACAATACAAGATAAATTTTTGTTAATAAGGGCTTTATAATGACAATGAAATAATTACTTGAGGATAACTGAACTTGCTTCATAGAATAAGAACAAGAAACTATATATTTAAATTGGTTATAACTATATAATGCCAACAAACTACTCACTTGAAGTGTTCATCTTCATGGACAATTAGTGCAACTATAACCAAATACAGCTAAAGAAAATGACTCTGCTTTGACTTATTTGAACGTTCATTCTTGTTCAAAGCCATTAGCTTTACCTTTTCCGCATGCTTTTTTTGTTCCATGTACATGGAAGAAAATGGTAACTGGTACCACCACATTTTAAGAAGAGAATATTCGCCAGTGATTTGGTACACAGTTTTTGTAGCCTAATGTCTTTGATCAAATACCACCTTTGCTATTAATAAGCTGTATGACCTTGGGCAAGTTGCTTTAGCTATTTATGCCTCAGTCTCCTCATCTGCAAAAAGAAAATGATAATAAGACCTAACTAGGGTTATGCAGCAGTCCTCAACCTTTTTGGCACCAGGGACCAGTGCTCCTATAAAAATCTAATGCCTAATGATCTGAGGTGGAGCTGAGGTGGTGATGCTAGTGCTGGGGAGTGGCTGCAATTATAGATGAAGATTTGTTCACTCACCACTCACCTCCTGCTGTGCAGCTCAGTTCCTAACAGGTCATGAACTGGTACTGGTTCATAGCCTGGAGGTTGGGTACCCTGTGGAAAGATTAAAATTAGTTTAAAATTACAAAGTAAGGACAGTGTCTGTCATAAATTGAATGCTCTGTGTGTTATATTGTTCTTATTCCTCATGGATGAAAACCAAAAACAAACAAACCCGCTAGTCACATGATTTTAACTTCTAGAGGCTTTACCACTGCTTTTTCTAGAATAAAATTTATTAATTCTTTTCCATTTACATAGAATACTCTAGTTTAAAAATGGTCATTTCAATCTGGGTATTTTTGTGTTTGCTTATTTACTGCATGCATACTTTACTTTTGTCAGTGTTTAAATTTTTGGAATATTTTATGAACATTATTAACCTCATTACATCTGAGGAGTTCAAAACAAACAAGAGGGCTGATTTATGAAGAGGCATATTAGTCAAATACATATTGGCTAAATCTGTATTGTGTATTTACAAATTGATGGATTTTCCTCAGTGTTTTCTGAACCTAACTTATTTTAGAAGAAGGGATTTCTTTGGGGTTTTAAGTGGAGAAGGTGCCAACAAGACTCCAAGGCCTTTTAAGAAAGCCATTTACCTCATGCCATTGCTCTGATTATAGAAGCTTGGGAGTGCCCTACCTCCTGTCATGCATCCTTGACCAAGCTCTTCTTATTATATGCTTTTCAGAATCAAACTCAATATTCCAAATATAATCTGATCAGTAGAGAATATACCGATAGTATTAATTCTGGTTTATACATTTGGCTCTATTTATACTAACTGTTAAGAGTTAGAAATACTTGATTCATATCAACTTGCCATCAACATTTAACTCTAATTTTTACACAGGCATGGTTGTCAATTCAAGTGTTTCCAATTTTGTTTTTTATTATTAATATTCAATTGTATTCCACCCATTTGCAAGACATTGAGTTCAATGATAACAAAACAGGTAGAATCATAAAATTGAGATCAATTTTAAAATTGTATTTGGAGTTAAAATATAAATATTTAAATAATATAAAATAAAAGAAAAAGAAAAACCTCCAAAGGGAGAAGTTAATAATGATACCAGAGAAACTGATTATACAGCTTATTCTGAGCTTACTGGTGGTCAAAACAAAAAGGGATTTTACAAGTGTGGTTTCTATCATTTCTACTTTTGACATTTGTTATCTGAACTGAAAACTTTATATTTATTTCTGTTGAACATTGTTTTGTTGGTTCAGCTCAATATTCAAGAAAAACTGGAACTATGACAGTGTGTTCTCTTTTCCCAGTCAGTTCTGTCAAAATATAAAAAATATATTGCATTGACTATTATCAGAAATTAGTTCTTGATAACCTTAAAAAGAAGAGAACAGGTTCTTTCAGAAGACAGGGAAGTCTAGTTCTGATACTGGCAAAGGTAAGAAAGTCTGAAAGCTAGGCCCTACCTAAGAGGAGGGAATTGGTGTTACAAAGCATTTGCTTGCACAGATTGCAGTTCAATGGAGACATCTAAAAAGGCAGTAGAAAATGGCAGATTATATAAAATGACCTTTAATAGTCAAGATCCCATTGTCACATTCTGATTTTTCACTTCCTCTAAATTGCTGGTGGAAAAAAAAAACAAACAATGTTAAAAATTGGTTGAATCTTTTAATTTGGATAATTCATAAATATTTTCCTTATTAAATCGACTTCTGGAGCTGAATTACCTCATTCCATTAATGTTTTGAAGAATTATAACAAATACTATCTTATGTTTTATCTTTAAAGATTCTGAAATATATTCCTAAATCTGCTATATCACTACTCATTCTTAATTACCAGACATTATGAAGTTGATATAAATTTGATCTTATAATGCATTCATTACTCCTGTGGCTGATAATGACAGATGTCATTAGTTTAATGATCATAGTTATCCATTGTCATAATTAAGGTGATCAAATAATGAGGCTGGATGTATCGTTACTTAATATATCAAATTAGGAAAGGATATCATGGCTAGGCATTCAACATCATCTATTATTTTTGAAGATGAGTCAATACATTAAATGCTCCTCAATAAAACAATACTGTGGGCCTTCAGGCCTTCTAATTTTCAGAAGAATCTTAAAAATTGGCTTGAAGTAGGTCTCTCCCAATCCCTGATGTTGGCCATTAGAGCCAAATAAAGGCTCTCCTGGCTTCCATCATATTTTGTCATGGAGGCTGCTTAATGATTGTGATGCTTTATATATATGGCTAAGGAATAGTGAGTCGTATTTCTAAACCCACTTAACTGATATCCACTTACTCTCTACAACCTTTTTAAGAAGTGATATTTTTTTCCATTAGCCTGCTGAAACTTCTCCTCTGTAATACTCTGAACAATTTTTTACAATTGATGGTGTTTTGAAATTTATGAAGCCCTTTTGAAAACACTAGCTCATAAAAAAATTTAAAGGGAGTTATTCTTATTTTCTTCTGCAGCTTTTTTGGAACATGTGTCAGGCATGTCCTGAATTAATTGTCATTAACAGGGTGCTTGCTTAATGTTTCCTACAAGAATAATAGGTTCTGAATACCAGTATTGATGTCATATGTATATCATATTACTAATCAATCATTATCTTTTAATTTTCAATCCTCAGAATCAATCATGGGCTCATTCTACTCAATATGTGTTGATAGGAAATTGAAATAAGACAAATTATTTTGGTTGTTTATCTAAATACCCAGGGATGACTGCAAAGAGTTTGTTGCCAGTTCTAACTAGTTTCATAGATTCAGTGCCTAAACTTGCTAAAATTAAATTAAGTTGATCAAAATTTTCACTAGAAGTCAATATTCATTTAACAAACACATTCAGCAAATACATTGGTTCATTTAAACACTTGCTCATTTGTTCATTCACTCATTAGTCATTTAACAAGAATTTATCAAATTTCTTCTGTGTGCTGGAAGAATAGAGTTAAATAAGTTTATGTTTCAGAAAGATTTTGTTTCTCTGAGTTGGTCACTGTCTGGCATGGGAAGCAGCCATGTGGACTGAGAACTATAATATATTGTGATATGTACCATTTTGGAGATTAGTCAGTAACTAAACATACAGACCTCAAAAGGACTAATTCTGCATAAAAACTTGAAGAAAGATTTCAAAGAAGTAGTGTCATTTATTTTTAATGTTCCTGAGTTAGTTTTCTAAAGAGAGGGAGTTACAAAGAGTTCACCATATTCAAAAAAATAAATGGAAGTTGAAGAATGTTTAGATACATAATGCAACCAGAAGAGAGAAAAAGCTCTAAGTATGGCTTAGAAAGATGGCTGGGATCAAATAATACAGGGTCTTATGAATTCTACCAAGTAGACATTTTGAAAGGGGTCCTATAGGTCCTACAGCTTTAAAGTATAGTATTTGACCTAAAAATCTTTTGTTGCACACTTGAGTTTCCTAGTTATCTTGGAATAAAGTACTATAGAGTTGTTGAGCTTAAAAAATTATATGTTTTTAAAAGTGTATTAAATTTGCTGTATTTTACGTGACATGAATTTTCAATAGGATTCTATCTAGTATAATAGTACTTTTTAAAAAGAAGCCAAAATACACCTCTTGAAGGTAAACAAGATGTTTTAAAATTCAAAGTGAAACTAAACTTTCAACATTGAAAACATAACTGGAAATACTTATCCTTTCATCATTTTACAATTTTTGTCACTGAAAACAATGTCTATCTATATCTTTATATATCTCTTTATATCTATGTATAATATATATTATATATATAATATATATAAACTATATATGTTTCTAAAATGGTTCTCTCAAAGGACTTGGAAATAGAATTTCCAGTCTGTTTAAAAATAAAAGATGGAAACATTTTTTTTTTCGTGAACAACTGAGTGTAATAAGGGAAATTTTCTATTGAATTTCAACCTTTCAAAAGTAATAACAACTTTTACATAGTTGGTAAATAAGAATGCAAATGTGGTTTAGTACATAAACCAATGAACTAGTTTTCCCATTTGATTCTTCACTGTCATCATGAGGTAGACTTTCAGATATATAGTAATTAAAATAAAATATTCCAATATATTGGGCTCAGAACAATATCTCAGTTTGAAGTAATTTAAGGAGTTAAATAAAAAATTTCAGAAATAATAAATCATTTTTAATTATACAGTTCTCTCTATATTATGTGTATTTATATATATTGCATTCTATTATTAAGTTTTTAGTATTAAAAAGATAATATATCCATTTTATCTTTTAAATCTTATAAAATGTCATTTTGATGTATTAATATTTTGAAGTGTAATTAATATTTTACATCTTATGTAAAGTGAGATAACATAAAATAAGAAATTTTATAACATAAAATAAGAAAATTCTAATAAATTATTTAAATTTATAAATCAATATAGATGAATATATTTATTTAAAAATCATTTTGTGTATGAATTTTGGGTGTGCATGGTAATAATATTTCATAAATAGGTTTGTATAAATAAAAACTTTTCGACTCTGTTGTGGAGAACAGAAGTTATCTATGTTTTGTATAAAGAACCTTGCACTGATTTGGTTAAATCCTTTATCCATAGCATATTTTATCCATTTGTCTATGAATGACCTCTTTTTTTAAGTTCAAGATATATAGTTATATATTTAAAATATGTAATAATTATCTATAAACCCACCATCTCAAACAAAAGCTAGGACCTTGACAATAACCTGCATTGAATCATATCTCTTCTACCAACATATATCCACCTTCCCCACAACCCACAGGTTCACATTCTAAATTCTGTGTTTATCATTCTCTTGTTTTCTTGTTAATGTAATTTTATATTTTAATTATATTTTATTTTCAGTTTTTAAAAGTTTGCTTATTTGTTTTCAAGTTTAGAAAGAAGGTATCATACTTATAGTTTATTTTGGAATTTACTTTTTTCCCTTAACATTGCACTACTGAAGTCCATAACATTGCATGCTGCTGTAGTTCATTTGTTCTGACTACTAGAAAATATTATATTGTCTGATTCATCACAGTTTCTCATTCACTCTTCCACCAACAGGAATTCAGGCAACTTTAAATTTTTGCTATTGTGATCAATAGTTCTAAAGACATTTGTGTATGAGTTTCCTGATAAACTAAGTAAGGATTTTTCTAGAATTTATAATACTGGATCACAGGGTATATGAAGAATCAATTTTTAAAGATGTTTATCAAAATGTTTTCCATGGTGGTTGTACCCATTGAACTGTTTGTGGTTTTTTCACAAAAATTTTCACATAGGACTTTTTTATTTTGGACAAATAACTAATAGCAATGTTTGAGGTTATGAGAAGTGAGGAGAGAAAATTTGGGAGATTCTGAGGGGACCATAAATTATGTCATTTTAGTTGTGCTATACACTTTTAGAAACCTGTGCTAATTTTGATAATTATAAAACATATATTAAAAGCTGTGTATTGAGATTCAAAACCATTGCCACAAAAAATCCTTTTATCATAACATCTAATAAGACCACTGACTCTAAAGAACAAAATTCTGGAGACACCACTATAACTGTAGTTAACTAAAACAAATTATGGCCGATTTCCTTATTATCTCTGTTCCTATCTCTATATGCCCTCCCCAAGGTATGCATAACCACAGTCTTGTATGGAAATGCATGCCTTAATATATAACTTTTTTCCAGAAACTCACATCTGTATGGATACTACATAGCAACATGTAGAGGAATTTCCAAATATTCTTTCCTAAAACTTTCTTGGCAATAATCCTGGAGAAGAGGAGCTGTAACTCTTTTCTTCTTTTTTTAAACCATTGTTTGGTTCTCTTTTGTTTTGTTTCCAAACTCTTTTGGGAGCCATTTCTGCCTCACTGTAAAGCCTGTGATCTTCCCAATTATCCCTATGTCTTTAGGTTCCTGTTGTATTGAAGGAATTGCATTGAATACAAGATGTGATGACACAGGAACAACGAGAAATGAAGTATATTAGTAAACAAAGATAATATAATCATTATTTTCAGATAATTCCTTGGGGAGCTGTATTTAAATTGTCTATTGGAGTAGAGATATGCATTGGTGAGTATTGTGCAATAGGCTTTGTTTTAGCACTGTAGACATATTGAGCTACTTCAGCACTGTAGACATATTGAGCTACTTCTCACACCAAAGTATTTTCTGTAGATGGTCTTTGGGACATCCATGATCTCACATGCACCAGGTGATGCTGGCTGCTATAGGCTCAGGCCTGTTGTATGACAGGAAAGATGGTAGAAGGAAGAAGGGACACATGATGATAAGAGGAGCTCCATTTTATTAAACTAGGTGTTGCAATATTTTACCTTAAACAATAAATATGGGAAGCTTTTCGATCAGTGAAAAACACTCGCAAAAATAAATAAATACTCAAAAAAAAACCCCAAATTCCTTAATGTAAAAGTTGCATATAAAGTTAAACTGTAGGCAACAGATATAAGCCAAGGTACTTAACTGCAGGAAAATGAAATTAGGGAAAATAAATTTGAAGAAATACAATTAAGACTAACTTTGAACGAATGGAATTTTATTTTCTTGTTCTAATTAGAAACAAATAAAAAGTAAACAGGTGTTGAGATTATGTGGCTTTAATTGAAAAATTTGGGGATTTTTTTCACTCTTGTATACCTGACATATTTGCATCCCAAGGGAACCTGACCATATGTGGACAGTTGCCTCATTCTGGAGAAGTACACCAGAGTGTATTTATTATCAGGACACCAACTGCAAATTAGTAAACTTTGAAGTTCAGCCAAGACTTTAATATGAAATAAAATGCAATTTAAAAAATAAAACTATGAAACTTTATTATGAAATATAAATGCTTTAATTTCTTTTAAGAGTCTTAAAAAACAAAGAGCTTCCAAAGTTGTTTGACAACTCTTTTGAGATTCTTAAAGTATTACTTCTGTTTCTCAAGATATGCATTTTTTTATTTGTTTGAATTTTCCTTCTGTGTGATATGTTGTTAAAGCTTTATACAATCTAAATGACATTGGGGAGTGCCCCAATATAATACTGCAGAAATAGGGCTTGGCCCACTCTGAGTTATGCCAGATAGAGAATTTGGGCAACTCAAGATTACATACATCCACAGATAAATGGCTATGTTGGGGGAAATAGCCAAAACCAAGCAGTTGGAAAAAATGAAGTAAAGTAGATTAAATACAGAATTTTAAAGTACAGAAGTAATTGTTGGACTAATAGGCATACCAGTTAAGATAGCACAAATGGGCATCTAGGAATATAAGTGGCCACTGTCAAGTATGTATGGTGGTAGGACTCCAAGCCTTGACAGGAAATTGATAAGAGCAAATATACATCTATATCTATATATAGATAAAGGTATCACAGAGGATCTTTGTCACAAAATCAAGGAGCCTAATCACAGGGCACTTGGACCACTTTTATTTATATCATGATATACTTGGTGATCTTTTATTCTACCTAAGGCAGTAGTTTACAAACTGGTGACATTTAAATCATCTGGGAACTTAAATGAAAATAATACATAATACCAATGCCTGGCTTCCACCACAAGATATTCTGATGTAATCATTATGGGGTGAGACATGGGCACTGGGGTATTAAAAAGATGCCCCAAGATTCTAATACACAATAAAGTTTGGGAACCAATATGTGAAGTCAAGATTCATCCCAGAAACTGAATGTGGGGCTGATCACATAGTTGGGGAGAACCAGTTTCAACTGTGAAGGGAAGGGATTTGGAACAGGAAATAAGCAAGTCCTCATAATAATTGGGAGTTAGATTTTAGAGCCTTTTCTTAGAGGGGCTCCATTTAAGGTGTGACAAATTGCAAATAACATCATAAACAGATTTGTATAATCCATTTGTAAATTTGTAAATTTTACTTAGAATCCAAAAAACTTTAAAAAATGTTGGGCTTGTTTTAATGTCATGGATGCTGAAAGAATCAATAGCTGTTTCTTAATAGTATCAGGAATTGAGTGGCTTATTGTTCACCAAGTATTTTCCCAGAATTAACTGCTGTCGCAGAACCTTGCACTCTGTGTGAGGTAAAAGTTCATCCCCTTTTCTGTGATATTTGTATGGTCTGAATGAGTGTGTCAAATGGTTTTCTCAGAGGAGGATATCAACAGTTTAATGTCACACTTGTGCTCCCAGAGAAAGTTGGATGTGGTTAAGATCTTACCTAAAAGACTGTGCGTGATTGCAAGGCTGTGAGGTACCTCACAGAAAGTCAGGTAAAGCCATGTTCTGTCACACTGAATGTGAAAGCAAACTGTGGCCTACAGGCTACTGAAATAGGCATTGAACAGAACTTTTTAGCTGAATCTACGATGGCAAAATTTTTACCAGTTACTGTTTAGATGAAGTCAGTAATTTTAATACTATTGGCACCACAGTATTAAAGTTCCAGTAATCTACCATTCGGTCTTTTAAAGTTTAAGAACAGGCCACATTGGTTTTTGAAAGATAAACCCATCTGGATAATCATAGCTTCATTAAATTGCCCTTATATAATGAATTTCGATCCTTGAAACTGTTTTAATTTACAATGAAGCATATTAACTATTTTATGTGAGGAAGGGAGTGCTGGTCCATGGGTCTCATTTCTTCGAGCAAATGTGTAAGGTCCAAAGACTTAATTTAATTTTAAATTAAAATTTATATTATTACCGTTGAGCCAGATCATGCATGCTCACTTTGGGATATTTTAGGGCACTGGGTTCTGTGATCACGGGACATTCAAACAAGGAAATACTTCTGATTGTTAAGGTAAAGTAAAAGTATGTCTTCTTAGTTTATTTTGGGAACTCCCCTAAGATACTTTGTTTAAATTTAGTAAGATACCCAGGTGTAACTTTCATCTGAGCTCCAATATTGAATAAGGCCACAAAAGTTTGTCAATTAATGCATTTTGAAAGATGTTAAAGTTAATTCAAAATTTATGATGTAGAGGCATAAAAGCCAATCAGCATCCTTTTACCTTTCTGGATTTCTGATTAGGTCAAATTGTGGATATCTGTTTCAGCTCTTGTTTCTTGCTCCAGGCTGTTACCATCCTTCCTACCCTCCTTCCTTTGTGTGTGTGTGTTTGTGTGTGTGTATGGTTACTTGAGGTACTTTGGGTGACCCTCTCTACCCTGACCATATTTATAAGTTTATTCTTCCAGAGAGGGCCAAATCAGCAACATCAGAGTTAGCGGCCTTCCCCATTACAATGGTTGAATTAACCTCTTGGCTATGTCAGAGGCATACTATAGGTATTTTTTTCTAGAATCCTAGGGTCAGAATCTATGTTGGTGTCACAGCATAGGGAACAGCATTTTGTGGGGTCCCAGGGACTCATCTGTTTCTAAGCATGGACTTCAACATGACACATTATAATGACTTTCCTCCACTCAAGTGATTCCACATATTATAGGATATGAGTCTTTCCCCTCAGCCCTCTATGGAATAGGGGTCATTGCCAGGTTGAGACATACAACCAAGGGTCATAGGTAAAAGTCATTCTCCTGAGCCTAGCATCTCTCATGGCTTATGCTAGAATCAAAGTACTCAATAGGTCCATCTGATACACATACCTTAGGGCCACTTTAAGAAGGGTTTCAATCAGTATAGTTTAAGGCACAAACTTACCAGCAGGCAGCAACATAAAGTGCTTGCTACCTAGCAAACAGCAGCTCAAGATGCTCACCAGCAGGCAGCAGAGCCACTTAGCAAACCAAAGCAAGAGAAGAAAGACTCTTGCTTGTGGTGGTCCATCTAGATATCCTGCTCACAGCACTTTTGTTTTGGATATTCCAAGAAAAGATGGACCCCCACCACAAAGCTGGTTTGTATGCCGAGACTGATATTACATAAGAAAAGGTTATTTAAAATTTTATCACTTACATGAGGAACTCCCAGAGAGAGCAGTGTGGCACAGCAGGTTCTAGCTTATTTGAGTGAGGCAGAGAGAATGAAATGGGCTTCTATAATGGATAACAAATGTGTTCAGACTGGGACTTTTTATCAGGTTTGAATTTCTTATAGGCACCAAAGGATGGGACATGTGCAAACTTTCTCATCAGCCTAATCAGATGTGGAACTAAAGGGAAAAGTGTAAAGTTTAAAAGCAATAGTCACATATCAAAATTTAAAAAATGGAGTCAGATCCTTTATTACTTTAATAAATTTTGCGCATTTTACTCTGTGAAAATTCTACAAACCTAAAAACCAAATAAAACTCTCACCCTCATCCTTTCCCAAATGAAAAGCAATAAGAAATCACTGTAGGTGCTTGAAATCATCTTTTTCTATTTATAATTTCCTTTATATCTAAATTATTTTATTATGAATTATTTCCCAAGGAGTCTCTTATTAAAACTGGAATTCAGAGGAACATAGAGTTATTCACAGCAAAAGGAAAGCTTAGAGATTGTTTCTTCCTATACTTTTCTGAAACAGGTGTTGAAACTAAATCTAGAGATTTAGTCCAAATGCCCCAAGTGGGATTTTGAATTAATCTTGTCATAAATAATTTTGTTTGTTTTGGGAACATCCAAAATTAATCTTTGACATCTGCATACCCATAAGAGCATGACCTTCTCACAGCCTTTCCTTGCTTTTCTAATATGGACTTCTGTCTTTAATAAAGTCTCTTCCTTTGGAAAAGACGTATGTACTGCTGTAAATTTCAGTTCATTTGAATAGAGCTCTGATTCCTCATCTAAGGCTTAATAGAAGAACAAAAGCTTGACTTCTGTCTACATCATATTATTGACAACTGGGGCCTGCTCCAAAGATACCACAACCAGACTTCAGTGCTTGCTGTGGTTGGAAGATTTCTATTGCTTGGAACCTGTGTTGGCTTAGATGAAAAGTCTCCTTTTGCCATACCCCTTTGAGGCCAGTTCTAGTCCCCAGCTGAGGTTCCGCTTTTCTCATTGGCTTCGTCTTGATTGTTATTCTTCAGAGCCAAAGCTTTTCTGAGTTATAACAACTTTTAATAGGCATTTTTTCCCTAATTTCTTATTCTTTGGCAAGACAGGAGATTCAGATTTAGAGAAGAAAAAGGGACCAACATGGAAAATATTGGAAAATATAGCCCCCTGCCCCTTTGTCTTATCTTTTCTATCTATCTCCAATGTATGACTAAATAATATGCAAACCTACTCATTCTGCATTTTCAGAAAAAACTCCTTTTTCTCCAACTAGTTCAACCCAGTGTAATTTTGAGTAATAATTATATACACAAGCTTAAATGTAGAGATTGCCTTTTAATTTTCCCATAACTTACTACAGTGTTCATCCACAATAATCAGTAATATTATCTTTATAGGGGCCATAGAGTTCTGTTGTTTAGAATACAGACAGAATTTCTGGGTCATATGTATGCATATATATTTTTAATTTTGACACATACTGCCAAATTGCCATTCTAGATGGTGTACTGATTTACACTATTATTAACAATGCATGTAGATTCCATTTCATCTCTCCTTAGGGTCTACAGAATATAAATTTTTAAAGTATATTTCATTTTTAAAATTTTCATTTTTGATTACTACATACTGGAAGCATCTTTTCACATGTTAATTTGTTCATAATTCATTGCAAATTTTTTATAGGATTACTTGTTTTCTCAGTAATTTGGAGAACCTCTTTATTGATATGAATTCTAATTCTTTGTTTTATTTTTAAGCTTCACAAAATTTAGAATAGTCTCTCCCTTAATTTTCAATTTTTTATGTTGAGGCAATTGTATAGTCACATGCAGTTGTAAGAAATAATACAGAGTGATCCTGTATACCCTTTATCCAGTTTTCCTCACCAGGAGTATCTTAAAAAGTTATAGCATAATATTATACAGGATATTGACATTGATATAGTCAAGATACAGAATGTTTTTTTCACCACAAATATACCTCAGGTTTCCCTTTTTTAAAAGCTACACCTACTTTGCTCACTCCCCCCAGTTCCTCTGTTACTTTTGGCAAGCACTGATTCGTCATCTATTTCTATACTTTGTCACTTCAAGAATCTTAGGTAACTGGAATCATATAATATGTAACTTTGGGAGATTACTTTTTTTTTCTCACTCAGTGTAATTAGATTTATTTAAGTTGTTGTGTGTAATAATGTGGTCCTTTCCTCTTTATTGTTGAGTAGTATTCCATGATGTGAATGCCCCAAGATTTCTTTAGCATTTACACACTGAAGGAAATCTGAGTTGTTTATGGGTTTTTGACTATTATGAATAAAGCTGCTATAAAATTAGTGTATAGGTTTTTGTGTATAAATTTTCATTTCTATTTTCTCTGATATTTTTTGGAAAGGATGGTACAGAATACATGTTAATTCTTTGGTAGAATTCTCCAGAAAAATCTTCTGAGCCAGAGATTTCTTTCTGGTAAAGTTTTAAAATTAAGAACTCAATTTATTAATGGTTATAGGACTCTTCAGATGATATATTTCATGATGACTCACTTCACTTTCTCAGGTTGGCTTGTAGTTGGCATTTAGTGATCATTAAATTTTTGCAGCTGAATTTTTCTTACTATATGATATCCAATGGCATCTCCCCCAGGTTAGAAAGTGCTCCTGTCCCCTTTCAGTTGGCAGGAACTCTTTTGCATAGATTTAGGGTCAGTTGATCATCCTGCAACCTCAGTTCTATAATGGGTTCAAAAAAAGTCACTAATTTGCAGTTTCCCAGCTTTTTTCTTATTGTAAAGGTGTGAGTGCTACCTTTGCAACCTCTTATAACACTGAACCAAGGTCCTAAAATAACTTTATATAAAATTAGCATTTTTCTGTTTGAGTATCTATTTATCATGTGGCTTTTTTTTAAAGAGATGCAACAATGATAATACTACCACTGTTAATATAATACCAGACCTTTGTAGAAATTTGACTCTCATTGTCACATTTGAAAGAAGAAAGGTGAAGTCATTCACCTAAGTTAATCTAGTGAGATAAACACAAAAAGAAAGGAAATTATGAATTATAAATCTAAGCATGTTGCTCTTTTTTGAGAGTGGTCTGTCTCTTCTTTACCATTCCCCTCTCCTCACCATCATCACTGTCCCAGAATTTCACTGCCTCTTAGGAAATCAGGAAACACATGGCATAATCTCCACACCATGGTGGACAATCTGAAACAGCTAAGAAATCTAGTATAGTGGGTTGAACAGTGGTCCTAATTGGTAACCACTTGGTAACTTTTGGAGGCTCTAGACCAGTGGTTCTCAAACTTAATGTTCATAAGAATCACCTGGAAATCTTGAAAAAAAAAAAAAGGTTTTGTGTCTCACATTCAGAGAGTCCCCTTTCGTATGTGACAAGAAGCCCTATGTATTTGCATTCTTCGAAGCCCACAGTGAATCCCAGGACTGCTGTTTCAAGGACCACTCTTTAAGTAGCCCTGCACTTATGCAAATATTTCTTCAGTTTATATATGGATCACTCATATGCAAATAACCTGAGTGCCTCATGCCAGAACCTCTGAATCATACTATATGGGTAGGGAACCAGGAATCTAATGATAGCATGCAAGCTGATTTCTATCTATACTAATATGAGAATTCTAAACTGTGGTTCTCAAACTGTATACATTGTATACACGTAGGAATCCTTAAAAATGTCTGGTGCCTTTCTCCCATCTGCAGATACTATGATTTAATTGGTAAAAATTGTAATCAGAGCATCAGGATTTATAAAGACTCCCCAAGTGATATTAATGTGCAACAAAATTTGAGAACCACTGCTCTAAATAATATTTAAATCTGATTTCTCAGAAATAAAAAAAAACTTGCTAGTTATAATAGTGGATCAAGTTGAGAAATTCCTCAGGCTTCTCAGGATTCAGGTTTGAAATGAGTTAAACCTATTTTATGCCTAAAATTGACTCCTTTTTTTTTAGTAATTAAAAAAAGAGTTATCTTCATGGAGTCCAAAAGTTCCATTCTTAAAAAAAAAAATACATATTTAATGCTGGTATTTAATGAAGTCAGCCTTTTGTACAGAGCTTTATTATACTTTGTTTTAATTGGAATTTTAGTTGATCTTGTGTCTTTTTGACACAAATCTATAAGTCACCAGGGACAATTACAACATTGTTGTTATAGCCTCAGCATTGTACCATTAATTTCCTTAACTTACTGATAGGGGTGTTCAAATCTTCCACTGATCAGAGTATATGAAAAAGGTAAAAAGTTGGGTGATAGATTTTTTAAAAATATGTGTGCATGTGTATTTTTTAGCAACATGAGAGAGTAGTACTTAGAAGGCAAGAAAAATTTCTTCTCTCCAAACATTATAAAACATTTGAACAATTTATAAAAGGATATGCCAAATCTCCTATTTGTGTAAAATTCCTTTAAAATTTATTTCATTATAATTATATTTTATTTTATTATTTTTTTTTTTAGGCAAGATAACCTTTGGTTGACCTCACAGACTGCAAAGACCTTGTCAGCTTACAATTCCTAATTTCTTAATTTTTTAATGCGTACAAAACCTGGTCTTTCTAGATGTTCTCCCATTCAAGTACATACCAGGCCCGACCCTGCTTAGCTTCCAAGAACAGACGGGTTAGTTGATCAGCTTGCTCAGGGTAGTATGGCCGTTGATTTATAATTATATTTTTAAAAGAGAGATTTGAATATTTTCTATTAGAAGACAGTGTGATGGAACAAATAAATATATACTCTTTGTCTCTGTCTTTAATTACTTGATTAAAGTAATATAATAAAATCCTAATGATTATCGTAAGTTATATCTAGTATCTTAGAGAAAAACAAATTTCTGAACTTAAATAAATAAAATAAATAGTTATAATGTAAAGCATTAAAATAAGAAAATATAGAATTTTATAAATTGATTTTTTGATGGTAGAAACTTATGTAAAATCTTTCATTTTTCATGTTAAGCTAACTTGAAAGACCCAGGAAAAGAAACTGACTCTTGAATCTAGGGTGGGGGGGGGAGAAAAAGTAATATTCCTGACAAAAATGTAATATTCCTATCTTAGAAAAATGTTTACAATGATGAGAATGGATTTGGAGTAAGGAAAATTTACTTTGTTCAAAAACAAGGACCAGTCTTCAATATGGCAAAAACACAACAGAAGGCTTTAGAAAATATCAAAATTTGTGATTGCATGTGGATTCTATGAACCATTATATCCAGCAAAAGGGAGAAATCTAAGAGTGGAAAAGATTGACTGAAGATGAAATATATAATCATTGAATGAAAAAACCCAATGGAAGGAGTTAAAGGCTAAATAAAAAAGAAAAAAATATTACTAGCTTAAACAAGTCTCTTAGAATTCAGAGAAAAGATAAAAAGAGATTAATGTAAAGTGCAAAAATCTGATGTGTGCAGAATGAGCGTTGGCTAAAATAGTGTAGCAGTAACTCCAAGGGTCTATACCTTGACAGAAACATTGAAAAACCAAGTAGAAACTATCACAATCAGCTTTATTAGAACTCAGGAAAACTGTTGAATAAAAATTTAAAGTCTCAAAGTGAATGCTGAATCAAGATAAAGGCAACTTAAAATGGTAGAAAAACTTTGTGGCATTTTTATTTGCTCTTGCCCTACCCCTGTGCTGGTTCAGTGATGGTCTTGAAGCCTGTAGCCCATGGGCACATTGTGGAACTCTGACCCCCTTACCTCATTCCTGAGGGTACTGAGGGAGCAGAACCAACTTGATTCACAAAAAATTCTGTTTGTCTGTTCTAACTGCCTGAAGGACTGAGGCTAATGAATGCCTTTGTCTCTCAAATTATGAAAATTACTCCTGGCAGAAAAGCAGGAGACATTTTTTTAAAACATTGTAAGGCAAACACCCAACTTGAAACCACCCAAGGGAAAATTACAATTGAGGCAAACAGCAGCCTGAAAGGCTAAGGCCTGAAAGGAAAAGTGGGGATAGAGTCTTTGGGAAGTTAGGGTATTCCAAAATGCTCACATATACTCAGCAGTTTAAAAAGTTACATGCATGGGGGACACCAACAAGAAAGTAAAAAGAGTATGCACAAAGGGAGAAAATAATAGGTGGACATGAGCGAATGGGAGTGAAGGCACAACCCAGGGGCCCGTCCTTAAAGATAGTCAAATGTCAATCAAAGTAACCTTACAGGCCAATCATTAGCCCTACCCCCTGTAGCTACTCATCAAGAGCGATACAAGATATATAGCTCCTGGATTCTAGCCAATCATCTACCATTACCGGTGAAGCCCATCTCCCCATCCCCCCAACATAATCTTATCCAACCTTTCACCAGTTAGATTAAAAAACACCTCAATCATGAAAACACTTGAGGTGCTATTAGCTATGGCCTTTTAGAGTTGTCTAGAGACTATTTGGTGCTAGAATCGAGCTTAAATTCTGCCCAAAGAGAGTGTTGGATTGGATGGAAGGGTCACTTCTACTTGACTTATTCTGAAAATTAAAGTGTTAACTCAGTTTAGACCCTGAGCAACTATTAATTATTTTTTCATTGTATTAATTCAACGCCTATAAAAACCTGGGTTTTTTTTGTTTGTTTGTTTGTTTGTTTTTGTTTTCGTTTTTTTAGAAAATGTTCAGTAATACATCAGGAAAATTGAGAATGTCTGAGTAGAAAAAATAAGAAAAAACCCAAGCATGGAATTTTTACACTTTTGTTTTTAAACTTCAAGATAAAATATTTACTGATTTTTAAAAAAAGACAGTCTTTTAGGAAGGAAATAGGTATGAAATCTGTTTTGAAAGAGAAATATCTGCAGTGGTCCCAACCCCAAAACACTACTTCAAATTTTATATTTATACCAGCAGAGAGTGGCCCTTGGTTCAGACTGGCTCTCTAAGGTGGTTCTAGTTAAAATCCATTACCATAGCATTCTAAATCCAGTTTTAGTGGGAAAATAATAAAAAATGAATTAATTTCTTATATCTTTGGATAGGTGGGATCTGTCAAAAACAAAATTTTCCATGTTCTTGTGATGATTATGATGGAACTATACCTTAAGAGGAGACTAATCAAAAAATGAGAAGAAAAAATACGATTGAGAAAAACAAATTTGTACACATAAAAGTGTAAATATGTGGTCATTATTATAACACTCTGCTTTGATTCTCTGTATAGCATTAATTAATACCTTATATTTTTCTTAAAGATAATTTTTATTTGTTTCTTGTATAACCTCTTTTGTAACTTCTTTATTATTTGTTGAATACATGAATTTATACAATCTTGGAGGATTTAGGAAGCATATTTGAAGATTAATATAATTAAAACTGAAGATGCTTAACAATATGACCCCTCTTCAAGGTCAGGGTCTCTGACTGCAGTTCTGGTTTGTTGAAATCAAGTCTCTGAAGGAATCAGCAGACTTGTGGAGTATGATTCTCTACCCCTCTATTTTTTATTACCTCCCCTCTCCCCATGCCTGATTTCTCCCTCATACTCTGGACACTATTCATACATCCATGCTATCTGTCCATCATTCATTCACACCAATCTGTGTGTGTGTGTGTGTGTGTGTGTGTGTGTGTGTGTGTGTGTGTGTGTGACTGATTACCTCAGGTCACAGAATTAAATTAATTATAATATTTGGTTCATGACACACTTTCATCATGGATATTTATTTTTTAATTAGTTAGCTATTAGAACTCAGCACTCAAAACAAAAGCTTGGAACTTTACAAAAATCTGTATGTATTTGACCATATAATGCTCCTTCAATAACATCCCCCAGGCTCCCTCCCATCTGAGAGAATGATCACTCCAAAACTCATGTTGATTTTTCCTTACATTTCTTTGTATATAATTTTTATTGCATATATGTGTGTGTGTGTCCCTAAAGTATTTTTTACTTTAATTTTCTTAACCTTACTTAAAGAGTATTAGACTATATGAAATCTTTTGAGATTTGCCTTTTGTATTATATTGTTAATATTTACCTATATAGTCATGTGTATCTACGATTTATTTGTTGTGAATGTTGTATAATATTCTGAGTGAATATAATAAAGATCATTTATATCAGGTCTTCTGTTGATGAATATTCCAATTATTTTTTCTCTCTTTAGAAAAAATTGCTATTGTGAACAATATTTTAATGAACATTCTTGTGCATGTCACCATAATACCTGTCATTTATTTATTTATGGTATGCATATTTGCCGAGTGCTTATTAGAATAAAAACACCATACAAGAAGCTGGAGGAGAAAAAAGGGGTAAAATGTAAGTTTCCTAATTAATATGAACCAACAATAAAGAGAAGATTCTCTCTGATTTTGAATTTTAGGTTTTTTTATTCTCTTCAGAAGATTTAATTAAAGCATTATTTCTCCTCATCTTGAATTTCACAAAAAAAATAATAGAAAGAAAGAATGAATTAGAGTGGCAATGCTTAACTTTAAAAACAAAACTGAAATGAGTTGTCACTGGCAATTATTTTTAATTTTGATTTTCATCAGAGATTTTGGGGAATGACTTCTTTTTACTGGTCTTACAACACTTGCATAAATAATTAGACCGTGACCTTGTAAAGCTCATTGGTGTTTAAAGTTTAGAAATTTTAAATGTATTCCCTTGAGACTGTAAAAGATATAGTGTAGATTTTTTCTCTCTTTCAAACCATAAGGTAGATTTTAAAATTTTTATTACAAGCTGTCAGCAAATCAATGAACGGTTAGGTAGTCTGATCAGAACTGATAGAGTGGAAGGAGTGCTGCTGCTCCTGTGGGGTTTCTTTTAAGAAATAGAAATAACTTATTGAGAACACGTTCATTCTCAAGGACAGACTAGGTAGCTGAATCTAGGACATCATTTTTTTCCAATATAAGAGAGTTTCCTTGTAAACTCATCCATCCAAATGCTGATATCCAAAATCTTGGCTAGTCTTTGTTCTTTCCTTTTCCTACCTGGAGAGGAAGAAACAGAATGGTAAGAAGATCTGTGGGGAAGCTGCAGTCATCCTATTAAGGTCACCATTAAGGGCCACAGAGCAAGTCCAAGAAATGACTCAGATCCTTGGTAACAGCTTGTATAACTCCCTCAGGCAGAGCTGATCAGTTATTGTTTATACTCACTAAAGTTTGTCATGTTTCTCTTACGGTATTACATCACAGAAATCTATATAGGTAATATTGTAGCCATTATATACCTTGTGTTTCCATTTGTTAGTCATCCTGGCCACACTAATTGCTTTCCAATGACACAAATCATGACTTGATCATCTTACTGCTTAGCTTACTGATTAGTTCTATTCAAATGCCTATTTTATGTCAGACACTGGGCTAGATTTTGGCAGAATAAGCCTTTGGGCTTGCTTTGAAGTTGTTAGGTTGTCATTTCTTATGTTGTTTTTTTTTTTTTTTATCATGAATTCCTTTCTCTTACTGGGCTCTTGCTGCCTTGCCTAGTCAGAACTTGCTCCATGGCAACTCTTCCCAGACCGATGTTGAGAGAAAACAGTTCCTGGGAGACATAAAAGCCTTTCTTCTATATATATCAAAGCCTTAATAGTGAGGACCATTTCAAAAAATGAGGAGTGTAAATCTCCACTGACTCAAATTCTTCCAGAGAACATGGTTGGGAAACTGCTCTAAACAAAAAAAAATTTTTAAATCCACCACTCACATTTACTGAACATTTCCATGTTTACAAAGCATTTCTTGAGTCCCATATTATATAGTTCTCTGAGGCAAGAAGATGAGGACATTCTCACTCCAGAGAAGAAAAACTCAAAAGTTTCACAGTTGACAAGAGGCCAACGGCTCGAAAGCAGGTCTTCTCATCTGAATTCCAAGACAGCTGTGCAACGTACTTGTTATCTATGTGGAAGAGAGTTTGGATTTAAGAGCCGTAGAGAATACTGAACAGATAAATGGTGTTCTGTGATCCAAGAAAACACTCTGGAAGGTAAATTCAAGTTATTCTGTTGATTTTGCAACTTTTTATCTAAAATATTACCAATATGATATTTGATTGCAAAGATTATATTTTAAAACAACTAAAGGTATAATGAGCTAGAGAAAGTCAAGGCAGATTAAGTCCAGAAAACAATAAACAAACTGTTTTTAAAAACCTAGCTTATTCATTATTTTCTGCAAGAGATATGCTTGAAGCCCAGTTCTGCATTTTTTTTTCAATATCATTGCCAGACACTTGTTGGGAGCCATTCTTGCTGAATGCCCTACAAACAGTGTTAAAGTTGCCTGCAAGCTAGAAGTTTGCAGGGCAGGTAAGCTCGTTTATCCATTGGCTTAATGGATAAACTTACTGAAATTGCTTGCATATCTGTGGGTGTTGCTTCTCATGCACATCCTAGGGTATAAATATACTGTTCTTAATAAACTCGGGGCACAGTATCCATTGTTAGCCCTCCTCTCTCTATCTCTTTGTCTCTATCTCTTTGTCTCTCTCTATCTTCTGTCTCTCTCTTTTTCTTTCTTTTCTCAATCCTCACTCCCCCTGTCAGGAACTGTTCGATCTTAGCCGGCTGGCTCCACAGACACAGCTGAAAGTGGTTGTGGAGACCGTTAAGGTCAAACCCACTGATTCAAAAAGTGAGAAACTAGATTCAAGAAAGAATAGCTTTATGTCTAAGGTCACTTAGTATAGTCAACCAAAAGTCCTTTTTTTAATGTTATTTGTCACACACATACAATAACTTAGAGGTAGATCACACATGTGGTATCCAATGGGTATCCAATTGTGTAAAAATGTGCATTTGCAAGGATGAATTCCTTCTCATACTGCATTGAACTGGCTGATTCTAGGAGATCTATAGTTAGATCATTTTGATGCTTTCAGGTTCTGATCACATCTAACAACAGAATGCTATTACTTGCGATTGGAAAAGTCTTCATCTAAATTGGGAAGAATGGTAAATGGCAGCTATAAACAGAATGTTACCAAAAAATAAAATAAATAAACAGCCAACTGTGGAATAATAAAGGTGCCAAGACTTTTATGGGATGCCCCTCAGAAAAGCATCAGAATCTTCTCGGTAAAGGTATAGTCCTGTTCTTATGCTTTTACAATGAGGTTGAGAGATGGTGTGTTACAATGCAGTTCTTTCAGCTTTTATTTCTGTTTACATGCTTTTCGATCTGCATATAATTTTTATCAACTAACTTTTAAGGAAACCCAAGTGTACAACAGATAAAAATGTGGAACTCCTGTGATTGAGCTGAAGATAGCAAGGACCAAGCCTCACACTATTGGCCCGTTATCCATTCATGAGAGTGCTGCATAAACCTTCAAAAATATTTTAATAAGCTTATTTAAAGCCATGTTTGTAGTTAGTAAAGTTTATGGGGAAAAAAAACTCAGTTACTAAACTGCTTTAAAAAATTACATACTCCATGAAGAAGGCTATCTAGTCATCATGACAGGTTGATCTGCATCCGACATAAAAAACTATCTATGTCATTTAACCACAAAAAACAAATTGAGGCCCCAAATGTTGCCAAATAGCATGAATATGTTAATCATGTTAAAAAAATTTACACGCATGCATATACATAAAATCTATATACATTCAAAGAAAGAAATAAAAATCAGGATGCATATAGGGTTGTTCTGGGCACTGGGAGAATAAATTTTAATTAGGAGAAAATTAGGAGGGATCTTTGTATAGTATTTTGATTATGTTTTATAAAATATGTCATGTCAAATCAACTGCAAATGATTAAACTCCTCCAGCAGAGGTTTGATTTGGGTGGTCCTCTATTTAGTAAAGCATTTAATGAATAGTATTCTTTATTCTCTCACCTTGTGCAAAAGCAGCTCTGGGCAGAGCCAGTGATTATTTCCCACTGGACGAAATGGCCAATGGATTACTTTTTTTAGAATAATTATATTTATTAATCAATTTAAAGGGATCACTTTAATCATAAGTCCTCCTCTGCTAAGGCTTCAGTGAAAGTCTTATTCACACAACTGCCTGTGCTAGTAAAACTTAGAATAAGAAAATCATGATAAAGTCTATAGTGAACAAAGTACTTAGAAAATGAACAATAACCATAAGGCTGCTATATTACATAATTTCAAGGAATGCAGTTTATTTACAACCTGCCATAATCAGGAGAAAAAAAACGACTATTCTAAGGTTGAAAGTTCATTGGAGAAGGAAACTGGAGCAAGAGATAAAGCAGAAGAAATGTAAAGACTTCATAATTCAATGGGGAATCCTTGCATGATACCACACTGAGCATCAGTCCCTTAACAATTAAAAAATAAGAAAGATCAAAAACTACATTATAGACATAAGTGTAAAAGTACTCTAAATTTTTGTGCCCCTGCTGGTATGTCATTAATTAATAATGTAACCTAATCAGTCCTGCACTGTTGCTCCGCACTGTGGAGTGCCCTGGTTAATATATGATCTAGTTTCTCTCCCTCATTCTTTCACTCTCAACACTTCATTTACTGTGGGGTTCATCAGCAAAATTGCTACTTTGCACCAACACCTCGGTCACTTCCCCATCCTTCATTGGTTGCTGCATGGGAAAAGCATCAAACTAAGCAGCACTTTGTCACTACAAATTCCCGTTACTTGAACCTTTATCACTATATTTAAATGTCCACTATCCAGATCTTCTACATCTCTCAGATGACCATGATTTCTACTAGATGGGCAAGAAGAGTTTATTAGAAATGTTCTAACCAACTTTCTATACTGCCATTTATTTATTCCTTCTGTTTCTTTTTTTCTTTTATCTTTAAGAAAAATACTTATCTACATGTTCCCAGAACCCCATTTTATTCACTTCAGTTTGTTAAGAGTTAGAATTAAACAGTTCAGGCACACTCCTCCCCAATTCTCTTTACTCTTTTCCTCTCCCAAAGTTAACTATATATTTGACCCTATAAAGTCCATGTTAATGCCTATTAAAATGAATGACATATCCTCTTGTCTATAAGAGGATTTCACTTCTGTTTTGCTCTTCTTTCTCTTATATTTCATGTTTTTTCTTTCATCTAGTATTATTCCCACCAGCATGTAACTTTCATCTTTAAAAAATACAAAATTTATATTCTCCTTTACACTTCTTGAGAACTGAGAAAACTCATTATATATATAAACACACACACACACACACACACACACACACACACACACACTTCTTCTGATCTGTTTTTCCCTATTGCTCTACAAAAATTAATTCAGTCCAAGGTATCAGTCATATGCACAATGCCAAATAAACATTCATTGTTTATACTTCATATCATGTAACCTACTAACATAAATCGTTGATTTTTTTTTTTTTCTTGAAACACTTGGCTTAGATTTCAGAACACAGGAAAGTCCTGGTTTAATGAAGATTCTGCAGGATTTTTTAATGTAAATTGACTATATTGCCTGAAAATATTGAAAGTTTTATATTTTCCCTCTTAAACCTCATACCTCATATTTTCCCTTGAATTATCATAATATGAAAAAAATATAAACCCTTTAGTAATAATGAAACATCTCAAGCTTTGCTTCTGATATATAACAGACACAACATACTTCATTAAATAGGTTTTGGTGTTTGTTATATGGCATCTATCAAATTAAAGAATTTTTATTTTATTCGTGGATTTTGAGAGTGACAAAATAAAGAAATACTGATCTTCAGATAATACATTTTCTACATTTGTCAAGACTATCATATAATTTAAACATTTTTTTCTATTATTGTTGTGACCGGAATAACCAGACTCAACCTGAGTGCTCTGATATTAGAGGCAGTTTATTAGCCGGCGGCTGTCCTTCCAAAGGAGCAGCCCCGAAACATAAAGATACAAGGGTTTTAAGCCCCAAATCTCATTCTTCATTCTGTCTAAATCACAAAGGTTTAATATTTCTTCTATTCTCTACCTGTCACCCTAAAGGTGGGTTGTGCAAGCGGGGGTACAGAAGCAGAAAGTGTACTGTTAAAATGTTAGGTTCCCATGAGTAACTGTTAGGTTCCCATGGGCAACTGTTAGGTTCCCATGGGCAACTGTTAGGTTCCCATGGGTAACTGTTAGGTTTCCAGGAGTAATAGTCAAACAATAACTTTTCAAGCAAGCAGGTGTCCAGAAGCGAGACATGGCGATTAGCACGTAGGCTCTTAACCTTAACCCATTACTACATCTTTGTGACCCTTTCAGTAGTACGTCATCACATTATATATAGAATTTTCTATACATAAAAATTATATGTATATAATTTTTTAAACAGCTTGTATAAAATGAAGATTATATATATTGATTGAGCACTTGCTAAAATCTACCCATAAAATCACCTGGGCTCCTACAAGAGTAGACAATTCATTATAATATTGTTTTCTTTATTGCTTTGCTTTTCAATATTGTTTTCTTTCTCTTTCTTTCTTTCTTTCGTTCTTTCTTTTCTTTTCCTTTCCTTTCCTTTCCTTTCCTTTCCTTTCCTTTCCTTTTTCCTTTCCTTTCCTTTTTCCTTTCCTTTCCTTTCCTTTCCTTTCCTTTCCTTTCCTTTCCTTTCCTTTCCTTTCCTTTCCTTTCCTTTTTCCTTTACTTTCCTTCCCTTTTTCCTTCCCTTCCCTTCCCTTCCCTCCCCTCCCTCCCTCCCTCCCTTCTTTCTCTCTCTCTCTCTCTCTCTCTCTTTCTTTCTTTCTTTCTTTCTTTCTTTCTTTCTTTCTTTCTTTCTTTCTTTCTTTCTTTCTTTCTTTCTTTCTTTTCTTTCTTTCTTTCTCTTTCCTTTCTTGCCAAATCTCTGTTCTCTTTAAAGCAAAGTTCCTTGATATAATTATACCACCCTGACCCCAGGCAGAGACAGAAAGTTACATTTGTCAGAGTATTTTTTGTTTCATTTTATTATAGTCTTTCTCCCCCCATTAGACTTCAACATTACATTTTTTTAAGAGCTTAAGCTTGATTCAAGGTTCTCAGTTCCACCACCCCTCCTTGTATTGGCTCCAGGACTTGTCTCTTGTCCCCTGTGGCAACTATTCTATCTCCTATTAGTAATACAGCAGTTCTGGCTTTAGTAATGCTTATACTCTAGATTTCAGTTTCAGCTTGGTTTTAGGCCTCCATGGAGTCTTGACTTCTTTTGCATGTTCAGCTATACCTGTAGAAAAAATGTTGCTGTGTTGATATTTATGACTGTTTCACAGCAGGAGCTATTTCTTTCCAAAGTACCTCATCTATCAGATTACAACATGTAGAAGTATTTACTATAACTTTTCTAATAATTTAATAATTTAATAATTTAATGATTTCAAAATGTTGCAAAGCAGTGACCTTATAACATCCTATTTATTTTTATTTGAAATTTTGTTTTTAAGTTATAAAATATAGACCATATGAAGTATATATGTACATTTAAAAAATAAATAAATAAAATGAACACCCACATACCTATCACCTACATCAATAAACATATATCACTTGTACTCCAGAAGCCCCTCTATGCCTCTCGACCATCAGAGTCAAACCCACCCTGCCATCAAATGGCCACTCTTTTAAATCATAAATTAATAATTCCCTGCTTTTCCTTTATAATTGTACCACCTGTGTGTATCCTTCAACAATGTATTGTTTAGTTTTGCCTATGTTTTTTAACTTAATGTGTTTTCTAGCTTGCCTTGTTCTTCTTGACTTTTTTTACTTAACATTATTAAGATACTTAATCTCATGTTGATATGTGCAGAGTCATGATTTATATATGAGGTATCATATGTCATTTTTATCAGTTCTTTATAAAAGGAAATTGTGATTATTAACATATATTTATTTTGAGTTCTTAAAAGATATTGATAAAAACTCTTTACATACATCTTCTCATACAAGATTTGTTCTTCATAGAGATGCTTATGAATGGAACAGCTCCATCACAGGGCTTGAGCATTTCAGCTTTGCTAGAAAACCCAAAATATTTTCAAAAAAATTTTATTAAATTTTACTTTCATCAGCAGTGAATGAGAGTTGCTAATTTGCTAAATATCTTGTCCAACATTTAATTTTATCAGTTATTTTGTATTTTTGTCAATCTGATGGGTATAAAATAGTATATTATTTTGAGTTTAATTTGCATTTTTCTGGTTACTAGTGAAGTTGAGATTCTTTCCATATGTTTGTCCACCACTCATGTTTTCTCTTCTGTGATTGAAAGTTTACATATTTTTCTCATTTTTTTTCTCATTTGGTAATTAGGCTTTTTGTTGATGATGATGAAACAAGTTCTCTGTATACTGAAAAGTAAACCCTTACCAGTTATAGGTGTTGCAAACATTATTTCCCAGGGTGTGATCTGTCTTTTCACTTTCTTTATAGTCTCTTCTAATAGATGAAAGTTCTTAATTTTAATAAAAATAAATTTATTTTTTGTTATAGTCTGCATTCTTTTGGAATCTGGTCCTTTCACTCTTTAACTATAGGTTAAAACTACTCTGCAAAAGCACTAGTGAGATACTAATTGTTTCATTACATTAGGGGGTTTCAACACTTTTGTTATTGAACCTCTAACTTTTAATATCTCAGCTATTCCTTTTTTCTTAAAAAGGTGACTTCCTTTGCTGAAGTGACAATCTCTTGGTTTTTCTCCTTCTATAGATGTTTTTCTCTCAAATGGGATCACATTTTATTATGTCATTTCAGTGCTGTTTTTTCCATTGTCTGTACTTATTCCACTGTTTTTCTTATTCCTTAGAGCATTTCTGAGTAACTTCACTCACCACCATGATTTTACTCGCTTCCATGATTACTGCCTCCCAACTCAAGCCTTCTTCTGTAGACTCTTATACTCATATACATATTCAACTTCAGGTAGACATTTATACTTGGCTGTCACAAGGTAAACTCAAATCTAAACCTAAATTATCTTTCTTAAATGCGATCTTTTGTGGGTAATCTACGGATTGATGTTTCTACTGGCCACATGAACACCTAGGCCAAAGATTCAAGTGCCATCTTTAATTCCTCTTTTCCCATACTGCCACATATTATTCACTGAACCCTATTTTTTTTTCTAAATATTACTCACCTCTACTTTTTCCTTGTTATGCATACTACCAAACCTCTTTGTCTTCCTCACCTATGTTTCATCTGGATCTCTAAAATATGTTATTAATTTTTCTTGCCAGACCTAGTTCTTCTGAAACTTGTATAAAACTACCAACAATCCATCTAAGAAGAAAATTATTTAAGTTTTATAATATCAATAAACTATTATTTCTTTCCCACCTGTGTTAGAACAAATTAGTTACAGATCAAAATGTTAGCTTTATCATAAAAAACTGACTATAGGACGGGTCTTAATATGCAGAGTTAAAAGGAAGGGCAATGCTCCCCTCTAAATTAGGCAGACAGTTCCATTCAGTCATAGGCACAGTGAGAATAGGTCAAACTCCAAAATATATTCTTTGTCTTAATTTAAGCTTTATTTTTTCAGAAAGCATTTGTGCTGTCTCCACTCCTTTCTTTTACATCTATAATACTATATTTCATTTTCTAAGATTAAATTTCTGTTACTGTGTTATAATGACCTATTTATGTGTGTGTCTCCCCCAGTAGACTGTGAAGTCCTCAGGGCAGTTATCTCCAGATACCAAGACACTCAGACACTCTAAAGGTTTGATAAGTAAACTTCACTTTTGCTTCAGCTTTTGACCTGCTGTCTAACTTCAGCCATGTTTTCCTTTTGGATTTGACAACAAGTTTGACTTCTTAGCTTTCATTCCTTTCACTTTTTTTTTTTTAAAGATATGAGTTCATTTTTAATATCTCTTGACCTCAGCCAATTCCCACCTAACCAATCATGGCCTTCAGGTGCCCATCTCAAGCACATCTACACCTAGTCTGCATTGGACAGACAAGATGTGAAATTGCTTTTCTGCCTTCCTCTTCTTATCTCCTCCAGAGCTTTCACTTAGAACTTTATATAGAATATAAAAAAATAAAAACTGCCTCTGATGTTTTTGCTAAGGGGGAAAAAGATATATTTCTTTCAACAAACATTTATAAAATGTTACAATCAATGTTCTTTTCTGTGTTTTTTTTTTTTAACAGTGTGATCAGGTGATCATACAAGTCTAGCAACAGAAAACTGAATGCATGGAGCAGAGTTTAAAATAATCAAATAAAAATTTTCAGAATTAATAAGACACAAACTCATATTATGCATAACAGTTATTGTGCATATGATAATATGCTACTAACAGTAAATAGTTCTCATAAATAACTGTCAGTAATATTACTTCCTCATCATGAAAATAAGTATTAGTATTTCTCTTTGTTCATTCTCCAGTATCTAGAAACAGCAATAAATGTTGGCAGTTTTCCCTGATAGCATGTTAAGTTTAGTCTTTATCTCTTACACTGATTTTTTCTTGAAATCTGAGATCTAATTATTTTCCTCTAAATCCTAGAACTTTATGCTTCTAATGCTGTTGATGTCCTTCCTACTAATTCCACTACTAATTCTGTAGTGGAATAGACAGCTTCCCACTTGCTATTTAGACCTTTTAGAAAAGACCCAGTTGAGGACTAACTCAGCAAATGACCAACTAGAAAACAAGATGGGAGTGAGAAGGTAATTTTTCAGCTAAAAATAATACACAGGATGATTGTTTCAATTAAAATTAATTGATTGTAAATGACAAACACTAACTTTACTCAAGGCTCAGTGTCTATAAACATATTTGAGTCTTGGAACTAGGCAAATATTATAATCAAAGTAGTTTTAAATGAGTGAATTAAATAAAACCTTTATGTGTTGTCTGTTGGTATTCTTCCTCGTTAATCTATATGTTAACTAAAGACAGAGATTTTTATGTATTAAACTATTTCCTAAAATGTGTTTATGTCATCATATCTGTACTTAAACCCCATAGTTTAATCTCTTCTTCAGCTATGTCTATAATGCTGATAAGATCCATTTTGTTTCTAGAGGTTAATTGCTTCTACTCCCATTTTACAATTTTAAACTTCTCTAAAGTTCTATTGAGACAAAGTATCCAATTTTAACTGGAAATCTTCTTACCAACATTTCTGAACAACAGAAAACAAATATGAATTGTTTTCCAAACATTTTAATATTTTATACATCAATTTATTTCTGATAAAAAAAAATGTCTTCTGAACACTGTCCAATAACATAGTGAAGAAAAGTGTAAAAAGGCAGAAAACACAATATTCTCATTTTTGCAAGCATTTAAATATCTTTGCCTACATTATGCTATTTTATCTCTGGTCTTATAAGTCACTTATGTAAGATGGACATAGATTGAGTTTTCATTGGCAAACCTAGTAAATTATTGTTTTTTTTTAAAGCAGTCAAATGTTCCAATACCTTATTTAATGTGGAATTTCCTACAAGTGCATATATATTTTAAAAAATGAGCCTGCTTGAAAATTATGCGATTACATCTTTGATTAAGCATTCACTAAATCAATCCTCTATTGTCTTTTTAACAAAACAAATTGGTGAATTATTATATTTCTTTCTGGATATAACTTTGATTTTGCTTTTCACTCTGTAGGCAATTTAAATGTAGATTTTTGTTTCCAAGTGAACAGCAATGAAAACAGAGTCATGACTTTCTCAAGCAAGACAGTTCTTTTGGAAACATTTCAGAAGTCCTCTGGGTCCTCTACAAAATTCTGATTATAAGTATTAGGTTATAACTTAAAAAAAATTAAGATCTTAAATTTCATATATTATATCTGACAATGTTGTGCTTTCAATTGGAATTATAATTCATTAACCCGAAGAATGACTCTATGCCCTTATATTCACCCAGTTGGATATTATTAATGGTGACCATGTTATAAGCATTGAGAAGGCAAATGTGACATTTATTCAGTAGAAGAGGCAGGGAACTGGCCACCTACCACCTCAGAGTTATAATTTTGTGCTCCCAGGGTCCAGAAATAATATAGAAAAAATCAAGAAAGGTCTGCCACAAAAGATTATATATAATTTATTGACCTTATGATGCCAGCTTCCATAGGAACAGACCAGTAGTAGCTCAAGCCTAGCTCAAAGGAACATCTTTTGATTAAAGTGAGATTAACTTTTCACATTGGATAACATTGGATAACATTCAGCCTTTCCTCCCCTCTTCCTAACAATATGAATTTTGTAATAAAATGGCAATAATGAGTGGAGAGATGAGTTTGCTAATTTGTTCTTTACCACTACTTCAGAGAAAAAAATAATTTACAATGTAGCTACAATAAATTTTAATTTTTTTATAGATTCTTGGCATATTGTGCCCTATGGTATCAGCCAATTAATGTGAAAACTTTCCAGGTGGGTACCCAAACCTCACTTGGATTATATCCCATGTCAGAATAAATAGGTCAGATAAACCTCAAAGGACAGAAAGCTTCCATATTAATCATGAAGAATGTGGGCTAAAAGTGTTCTAAGATAAGAGAGAATGAAAGTTTTTATCAGACTGTTTCAGTTGGAGTTGCTAATATTATGAATCTCTACTCATAATAACTAATGTCCATCCTTCTCACTGTGGTCGCTATGAGCTGCCCAAACTTTTGATCTTCTATCACATCATCTCCCTTTCACACCCTCCTGTTTAACCAGACAGCTTATTTTTTTAATATACAAAGTTTGTTCTCAATTTAGAGATGTTTTATTTGCCTGACATTCTTTTTCTTATATTCTTCATGTGTCATCACTCCAGCATCAGCTCTTCAAAGATGTCTTCCCTTACCACTCTAATGTTGCTCTCTATACAGCCTAGACCAAACTATCATATTATCCTATTTTATTTTCTTCATATTTCTTTCTTTAAGTAAAACTGCATTAATTACACATTAATATTATGCCTTTACTCCCATAGTATAAATTCCACTTGAGAAGGAAACTTGTCTGTCTCATTAACTCTCCCCAATGCGCCCAATTTTGTCTGACCATAAATAAACTCTCCAACATCTTATTACTCAATAAGGATGTAGAAGGAATTCAAACCCTAGCCATCAGATTCTAAAGTTCTGGTGTAGCAATGTGGTAAAAAGTTCAGTGGTGCTAGAATGATGTCAAAACCTCAAGACAAAGACAGTTGGTAAAGTGGTCTTCATTCCAGACTCTGCCTCTGAAACAGAAAACCCAGTAACATTTCTCAAAATCTGTTTTATGTGGTCTTATAAACAAATTACCATCAAGTAGAAGGAGAAGATTCCAGGTGGAAAAGAAAGCCTGTGACATGGACAATGATGATGACTGAAACAGCTAAATCTGGATGGATCTTGATAAGAGAGAGGCCACATTGATCTAAAGAATAAAAATTTTGTCTATGCAAGTATTCTAAAACTGTCCTCTTCTCCTTGCATAGCCTCTAGAAATTTATTACTTCCCCAAGGAGTGTTTCTTTCTCGGTGATGTCAGTATCTCATGCCTATGTGATAAGTAAATGAATAGGCAGGATTAACTTGAGATGTCACAAATGAGAAGGTGTGAGCAGAATCAGTGTGTGGATGGGTTAAGGGGGAGTGGAGGAGAAGGAGGTGGGGTGCAAATGAAACTGGGCCAGCACCTTCGGCTGCTTAGAAGTGGTTTTCTCAAACATAAGTGTGAATCAGCAGGTGCACCACACACCTCCTTGACATTTTGTGAGGATGAGGTGCTCAAAAGAAAATTGGCATCTGCTTTTATTAGAAAAAAAATATATACCTTTGGGTTAAATTTGTCCCTCATAGAGACTGAAGGAGAAAATGACCACTTCTTTTCTTAACAATGCGAGGAGAATTGACATAGGTCGGTGCTTTTGAGGAGTGGGAGTGAAGGTGTTTCAAGATGGGTAGTCTTGACCTGAAGCAACTATTATTCATAACTTTAAGACTACACCAGCGACGTGGCACTAATCCTTACAAAGAAATCCTCGCTCTCATACATCATTGCTATGTATATAATGAATACAGTCATTTGGAGTGCTACTTGGCTGAGGCTATCCAATTAAAAACAAATCATATCCTGACCAAGGATTTATCTGCTAGAAATTTAGTCCATGTATTATATTAACCTAAACACATATATGGGCATGGCTATTGCAGCATTGTTTGCATTCGCAAAACTGAAAACAGTCTAAATGACAATCAGGACTTTTTAAGGTAATTCATGATACTTTTATAAAATCTAAATATTAAGCATCAATTGAGAATAGAAACGCATGTGCTGACATGAAAAGATACTGGAGATAATTTTAAAAAACAAAAGGAAAGAAAGTTACAGTGATTTAAGAATAATATAATCCCAAATTTGTTATACAAACATGAACATAACTTTTAATCTTTAAACTAACTAAAATTATATTATTTGTTAAGAGACGTAACAATAGGTCAAAATGTACAGGTTCATGTTTAAACTTACATTTATGATAGATAGAGTTGTCCAAATATAACAGTAAACTCAAAATCTTATTTTATTTACATTAGTTTATTCCAAAACTGTCACATATCCTATTAGACTATCAAGGATTTCTCTTTAGAATATCCCCGTTCCTCTCTAGGCCCCCACAATTTAAAGTCCTAAGAATGCTTCCACTTATTTGGTCCAAAGTGGTCAGACAGTGAAAATGTGAGTTCTTTTACTTCACTATTATCACACCTTGAGCCTGCACAAGCACAGTTTAACAGGCAAAGCAACTATCCACACATCCTGGTCTGGAAAATGCTGCCGCCCCCGGAGTCTTCTTAGAAGATAGTCTCTCTTCCTCAACAGTGATAAGCCTGACTTCCCCAAGTTGCAGTTGTTATGAGCTGGTTCTTTTCTTTACAATTTACTACAGGTTCCCCAGGTATAAGTGAAACCCCAGAGGGCCACGCTGGCACAACCTCCAGAGTTTGCCACCTCATGGACCTAGACACTTATCTTGTTCCATGACTACTAAGGTGTAAGGTGATGGGACAGCTTTTCAAAGCATATGAAGTCTTGTTATATCCCACTACCTTGGACATTCAGACAATGTACCACGCTTCTATACATTTTTCGTAATTATTGAGTGATTATCTGCTTACACCGATGTGGTGAAAAAGCTGCTACTTCTCTTGCCAAATGAAAATAAAATTAACATACTTAAATTTTGGCATTCACTTATTCTGGTAACACATCTTGCTACATGTGTAAAGTAAAATATATGTATATAAATACATAAATATATGTGCTTGTTTTTGCAACTAAGTTACAAGGAGAATATAGAAGAAACAGTTTCTAGTGGTTCCTCTGAGAAGTGGAAATGATGAGGTTGGAGGATTTCTACTATCCATTTTTAGCTCCTGTACTGTTTTACTTTTTAATGTTGTTATATCATTTAGATCATCATAATTAAAAATAAAGAGTTTTGCTTGTTTGCCTTCTCATTTTAACTAAATGGAGGAGGGCAAAAAAGAAAGAATTCACTTTTAGAAATTCCTAGGCATTTGCACTTAATTCCTGGCAGGACTGACTCTGGGCTTACTGCTTGCAAATATCTTGCTCAGAGCTCTTAGAAAGTTCCCTTGGATTTGATTTTATGTCAAAATCAATGATAGTAAACCTTGCATTTACATTGCGCTCTTAGTTATGTAAAATATGTTCAAAGATATCAGACACACACACACACACACACACACACACACACACACTCATAAACAATATCATGGCATTCATTACTGCTTTATTTTTCAGATATAGCAATGGATCTAGAGAATTTAACACTATATTGTAGGTAAGCTTTTAACACCGATTTGTCCTGAAAATAAAGTAGGAAGTGAATATAACAGGTAATGAGAATAATAATTTAACAAATACACTATTGATATTCTTAGTCCCATATATAATCCAAGAGAATTTGCTATGACTCATAACATTTGGAGAGCTGTCTCTACAGGGAATCACATTCAAAGGCTGAGCCACTTTTTTGTTGTTGTTAATATACTATACTGAATTGAATTTCTGTCTTTGAGAGTGGATTTGCTATTTGGTGATAACTAAGTCATTCCAGCAATGTCTATTGTCTAAATTATGCAATCATAGCAAAACAAAAAATAATTTGACTGTATAGTGTATGTGTGAATGAATGACCTGTGTTCCTTATAATCAATAACAGTGAATGTAATGTCCATGTGAGGAATTAAATGTTTCCAGCTTCAGGCTCCAGGTGTGACATACTTCTGGGAGCGTTCCAAGACAATCTGAAATGCTCCTATTTAAGGACAGCTAGATGAGTATTTCTTTCTTTACTCTAATACATTGATATGGGATTCTGGTAGAGAAGAGCGCTCTGCTTTGATGTATAAATCAGGAAACTGCACAAAATTTGCATTGCCAAAGACTTTCTAACCTGAAGTCAGAACTTTCATATCATTAAATTGATCCACTGATACTTGTTTTGATTAAAGCACCAGCTAACTCATAACAGCATCTGTACTGAGTGATATAACTCAAACAAGCATAATGAATGCTATCTTTTAATTTTTTATGGAAAGGCTTCATAATATATAATTAAGATGTTTTTTACATGTTCTACTGATGAACCATCTGTAGGTATGACATTTAGCATCTGTACTTAAAAGTAGCCACCTGTTACAGTCTGGTAATCCTGACTGAATTATTTCAGATAAATGAAATTTGGTACAATTTGCATTCAGGGTTCCTCATGAATCCATCATCTTGTTGGCATTTATTATTTTATTATAGGCTATCTTTCAAGTTTTTATTTTAAGTTGCATCCATTGGAAAGTTAAACTATATTTATTTTTAAACAAGAAAATTCTTGGTAAGTGTAAAGCAGAAGAAAGGGATTTTTAGAGGCTCCAAATTTGTCCTTTCTTTTTTGTTCCTCCTTCAGCAAAGTCAGGTTATACCTGTCTCCAGGTAGTCAGAGCTCTTCAACTCTTGTTTTTGCCATCAATTTCAAAACTACTTTTCAGCCTTTGAAGCATAAATAACTATAATACTAAAGGTGATTTGCATCAGATCAGTAAAAGGAATAAAGGTTAATGCTGAAGGAAAAAAATCACTAATATTAGAGGATTTTTAGAATGAACTCAGATGACAGTTGTGAGAGTAGTCGGGATCTTTGAAGAGGACAAAGTAGTATTCTAGAAATTATAAACTTTATGGAATAGGCAGTCAATTATTCTGCCTCCACCCAAGCATAGTCTCACTTCTCAATAACAAGGTCAGAGGTGAGCTTTGCAGAATCTAACCATGCCACACACAGAATGAGAATAAAATACCACAGAGGATAATAATAGTATAATACTAACAAAAATTATTATTTTACTACTTTAACTAATAATATTTGTTTGTTCCTTTGCTATCTACAAAGAACATGGTAGTCTCTCAAACATTTTAAGTACAGGTTAAACTGTAAAAGAAATTTATTGAACATATAAGTTCCACCTTATACTTGAGAGATAAAATAGCAGCTAAGCTTATACGCTAGAATGCTCCATATCATGATCAGTGCAACAATAGCAACTCTCAATATTGACTCTTTGGTTGTTATTTAAATGTTTTAGTGCATAGGTGTTTTGCAAGTAGAGAGGAAGCTCTGGAATATCACGAGTCTTGTGAGGCACGCATATTTACACACATGTATTGAAACATCTTACGTGGGAGTAAGTTTCTAAAGTAATCATATAAGGAAACAATAACATAGAGATAAAATTAAGCCTGAAAGAACTGCTTTGATGTACCAGTTGAAGAAGTTGGTTCATGTTTAGGGGCTCTGATTTATATGAAAATTATAAAATGGTATTCAGCAGGATGAGATACTAACACCATAAAATTCTCATGGGTACAAGGGACGACTTAGAGCAGATGCATGTCATCTCCCTGTGCTGTGAGGCAAATGTTCACTGAACACAAAGATGTTTGTTATCCATAACATTTAAATATCTCTTTTACTCTCTGAATGTTATGTAGATATTAAATGTCAAATCCACTATATTTATATATGTTGACATATATACTTTATCCCATCTATTCAATTATTTATAATAGTTTTAAGTGATTTCTTCACCTTCCCAGACTATGTAGCACAGTGCATGGCAGCTTGTAGATGCCTAAACTATATTTATTAACTCATTTAAATATCTTTTCGAATTATTCTCACCAAAAATAAAACATTTTGAGAAATTGAACTTGTCTAATGGTGTTGGTCAAAGAGGTCATTTAGCGACCTAATCCATTAGCAAATATTAATATCTGAAAGGCTCTGACAAAATGACCAAGTATATAGCTGAAAGCCTAAATATATTTATAAAGTAATATATGGTAGTTTTATATACATTACTTAATTCAGTGTTGATTTCAAATTTATAGTTTTATATACATTAATTCAGTTTTGATTATGCATATGCATGCATATATGCATGATTATAATGGGGCCTCTGGATAGATTTGCTAAAAGAACTCAGAGGATTCAGCTTATAGTTGTATGGTTAAGATTTATTACAGTAAAAAAACACAACAGGGCAATGGAAAAAAAGGCATTATCTGAAGAAATCTATGAACAGGGTTCTGATTTTTTCTCCCTCTAAAAACAGAGTATATCAAATATACTCCAGCAGTAGAAAACAAACAAACAAACAAAATCCCAAACAAACAACAAAAAACAAAACAAAAGAAAACACAATAATATGTTTGCAATGTTTTTTTTCTAGAGCACTCATAAGAGACTCAATACTCCAAATTTTTCTTTGGGGCTGGTCATGTAGGCACCTCTGCCTAGCACATACTAAAATTTCAGATACATAGAGGAAAATAGATGTTAGCACAAACCACAATGTCTGTACATACAATCTAGGTACATTGAGCTACTCTTTTTTTTTTATCAAGTGGAGAATGCTTTAAATGCTAAATGCCCAGATGCCAGCAAGGGCTAGTGTTGGACCTTCTAAAGATGGTAGCCTCAGGTCAACTATGTTAACTATTCTGAACTGTCCACACCCCCGGATGTTGGTTCAAGTATCTTTATAGTGAAATCATTACTAATAGGTACCTAACTAGCAAGGTGAGACCACCATGCAGTAGCAGCCTAAGTAATGCCTGTTGGAATCCTGAATTTCTCTAGTTAAAACAAATCCTATTAACTATTAATAACTATCTTAGAAAGCAACGTGGCTGTCAACCTAGGTTTCTGTATTAAGCTTTTTACTTAGCCTGAGGCAAGTAAAACTCTGGTCAGTAAGCTGAAGCTGACCTGAAGCATTCCAGGGCTGGAATAGTTTCATTATATTTAGGGTACAGACAAGAAGTGCAGTCCTAGAGGGTACACATGATACCCCTAGATTAAAGAGGGTTTACACCAAGCAGAACATAGATGAGTTAGGCAGTAAAAGATAACAATACTCTCAGTGCAGCTTCCCACTATCGAACTTCCTGCCCTCATGTTCCCAGTTCAGTATGAAAAATTCAGCCTGATGCTTGGTTTCAGAGCAACCACCTGAAGACAGTTCTATACATCTAGGACATCAGTTCAACTCCATCAGAAGTGTGGATGAGAGCTGCAGCTGTTCTACCTGCAGTTCTGTGTGAAAAGTACAGAAGTCGAAGCTACAGTGCTGCTTTGTGGTCAGAACTGTCAGGCACAAGAAGTCCTGAGGTCAGGTTAAATTCAAAGCACTGGAAACAACTTGGAAAATAGTTTATAAAAACAAAATAGGTAGTTTTCTTTTATGAGGAGAGAAAATCTCCCAGTAGTTTTATCTTACTTAATCTTGGATAGGATTTATTGACATTAAAATATCTTATTTCTTCTTCTTGGTTAAAAACATATTAGCTTTTCTTATTGCTGATGTAACAAATTACCATGAATTCAGTGGCTTAAACATTACAAATTTTTTATCTTAAGGTTCTGAACACCAGAATTCTGACATGAGTCTCACTGGGCTAAAATCAAGGTGTTCCATTCCCTTGTCTTTTTCAACTTTTAGGGGCTTCCCATATCTCTTGGGCCCTTCCTTCATTTCAAAGCCATCAACCTTGTATTTCTTTGATCTCTCTCCTTCCATAACACCTCTCTCTGACTGACTGTAGCCGGGCATGGTCCTCTGCTTTAACTATTCGTACAATTAGATTGGGCCCACTTGCTTAATTCAAGACAACATCTGCAAAATTCTTGTTTCCATATAAAGTACCATATTTACAGGTTCTGGGATAAAGTTGTGGGCATCTTTGGGAGACTTTTTTGGCCTACGATAGGCCCTGTTTAAATAATATTTTGATTTTAATGCCACCACAACTTTACTGCCCTAGATTCTCCAGTCTCTGCAGTCTCTTTCTCAAGTTTTATGTTAATTTTCTAGAAGCCATCTCATATGTGGTCCTATCACCACAACTCTACTAATCACCCCAATTCTGCCAAATAGGAAGAACAGTCTTCTCGGTTTTCACTTTCTCTAAGCCCATCACATCAGTTTTTCTGGAATGCCCACACATGTCTGAATCCCGGTAGGTGTTCAACTCTGTTCACGTTGAATCTTTATAACAAATGGTAAATAAAGATCATTGATCTTTAAGTCGGCTACTAGGAAAGTGTCTATTGTAGACATTTATGTGCTCCTGTTGTAGAAGCTCATAAAGACAGAAAGAAATGTACCTTGAGGGCAGAGACAACATAGTAGGACTCTGAGCAGAAATGCTGAAGTGTTGAAGCTTTTATGAATCCAACATTTCCTCAGCAAGAATTACATACAAATCACATAAGTTTTTCATTGGATCCAACTGTGCATGCCAGTAGAGGCAGTGATCTATGCTGTAGTATCTTTAGAAAGTACTTAATAGGTTTATAAGACATATATCAAACGACTAGACATAGGGATCAGGGATATATGGTTTTAAAGAGCTCTGAGGTCCTTGTGATATCCAACAACTAGATTAGATATTTAGTTTCATTTGGAAAACTAGGTCCTGAGGAATTAAAACTCATGGTTTGATGAGGATCAAAAACATCACCCTTGGTCCATCTATCACATGGGCTCTGTCAGAGAGGTGAGCTCTGGGTGAACACTAAAGAAGTGTAATCTATGGAAGTCAAGAATTCTGTGTCCACAAAAGACATAATACTAAAAAATCCTGTCCTGTAGTTCCATGTACCAGGTACTAGATTGGGGGCAGAAACTCTGAACATGGTATCTGAGCCATATGATCACTGTGATTGTTAATTTTCTGTGCCAGTGTAACCAGGGCCACAGGGTGTTCAGATATTTAGTTAAATAATATGTCTGTGTGTCTGATTTTCTGGATGAGATTAACATTTGGAAGACTGAGGAAAATAGATTGCCTTCCCCAGTATAAATGGTCTTCATTTAATCCATTGAAGATGAGAATAATTTAAAAACTGAGTAAAAAAAAAAATTTCTATTCTGTCTGTCTTTGAACTGGGACATTGGCCATCTACTGCCTTTGGACTTGTACCTAGCCCAAAATTTACACCAATCTTTTTCCTGGTTCTCAGGCCTTTGGACTCAGACCAAATCTCCTGGATCTCCAGCTTGCCAACTGCAGATCTTGGTCTTCTCAGCTTCTATAATTGTGTGAGCCCACACAATTTATAGTAAATATTTTTATAGTAAATCTCTCTCTCTCATTCTCTCTCTCCCTTTCTCTGTCTGTCTGTCTCTATGTCTCTGTTTGTCTCTCTTCTATTGATTCTGTTTCTCTGGGGAACCCAGACTAATACAATTATTAAAAAGCCCTTCTATCCCAAATATACTGCTCTGCTTTTGAATACTGGCCTGATGAATTTCGAATTTGGTGTCCTTCCTGTGAGCTCCAAAAACACACCTTAGATTTGGGCATATCAGCATACTTTCTACACCATATTACACATGCTTATTAAAAACCCATGTTCCTCATTAGATTTTAGGTTTTTAAGGTCAAGAACCATTTTAACCATATTCATATTTGTAACTTTAGTACCTAGTATAAGTCAGGAAAACAGTAAACACTATTGAGAATTTACTGAAAGAATGAATGAAGCTGAAGGCTTAAAAAAGAGCAACAGATTTCTCCTTCTAACTAAACAGGATGTCAAGAATTCTTCATTGAAAAACTTACACTTTTTCTTGTCATTTCATTTTCACCTGGCATTTCACCTTTAGAAGCAGTCAGGGAATACAATTGTAGATTTTTGGCTCTCTAGGGGCCAAATTTGGGTCAAAGCATTTTATAGGTTAGTATATTAGGCAGAAGTAAGTATTTACTAAAAGCCATTTTTTCAAAATATTTCTACTTGAAAGAACATTTCTATTCTTTCTATTATTATCACTGATCCCCAAGGTCATTCTAGCTCCAATCCATACAAACAGACACGCGGAAAATAAGAATTTTGCTGTTTATGTGTCTTTCAGGAAACCCACTTTCTAAATCTTGGATTTACTTGTGAAATCCTAGAGAAAAGTAGGACACACACATTTTGTTATGCTGCAAACTGATTCAGAGTGTGTCATGATATATATTATAAAATGACAGAAGAAATAGAGATTGTCTTTAAAGATATATTTAATTTTTTAAAGACTGTCTTTCTGCAAATATATCATTACTATCATTCTTGACATAAAGTGATTAGAGATGCAGGTACTAAGGGGATGGCCTGCTATAGGATGATCAAACTTTCAGTGCTAAACCCAGGTAAGTACTGGGAAAATCACAACTAGTTGATCACCCTAGGATAATTTATTTATTGAACCTATTGCCCAAAATTATATATAAAGATTGTATTGAGAAAAATATCATAACTGGATAAGAACTATAAACATAATTATTGAACAAGGGGTGAGGCACATAACAGGAACTAAGATTCATGATTCAGTCAAAAGTCGTCCAGGCTTTAGAAGACTAAAAGCAAAGAGAAGTGGGAGTGCTCACCAATGTTGGGTTAATTTTGTTTCTTAATTAAACAAATTATATCTGACTAGATTCTCATTGTACAGAAGTGAGCACAGTATGGTGTTAAACATCTTTTCACTCTTTCTCCTTTGTCTGTAGCTAATTAGTGTTGAGAATTTGGTGCATATTCTTTCAGACACTTCTTAATGCATTACATAAATGTTATATATTAATAAATGTTTTTTTTCATGTAAATATCCTGTTTGCATTACACATTTTTTTTGACTTGCTATTTTCACTTAAGATCTGTTTTTAAGATTTTTTTTTTCAAGTCAATACCTGGAGAACAAACTCAATTTTTAAAATCACATCTCCTAACTGTGATTGTGGAATATTTAAATATTCTTCTTTTCTATTTCTTGTTGCATAGTAATTTTAAGGATATAGCTTGGAAACCACTGAATAGGATGCAGAAAAATATATGTACTTGATACAGAATGATAATAATAGCAGGAATTCTCAGTAGTTTAGTGTGCCCAACACATAGTAACTGTTAAATGAAGCAGTCATTAGTTAATAATGACTATTCTCTATTGAGAATTCCTGACATTATCATTATTCGGTGTCCAATTTTATATAATTTTACCAAAACTCTTTCTTCAGTGTCAAGTAAAGAATGTTCAAATAGAATGTTTTTCCTAGGATGCTCATTCCTTAATGTAATTAAAGTCCATGGTAGGTTAACAGAATTAAAAAAGGTGGTCTTTCTTTCTTTAGTAAATTTCAGAATAATCAACTATAGTAGACTATATGCAATGTATATATCCTTATACCTCTTTGGAGATATCGAATTCATACCTCCAAATTCTCAACAACATTAGGTATATGTGGTTTCTATAATAAGATGCAAATACAGTGATTAAGGACGCTAATACTAAAATCTCTAATATTGGGAAGTTATCTCACTTTCATTTTAAATATGATATTTAATGGATCTTTAAAATTCCAGATATGTGGAAATATATTATTAATACTTTTTTGAAATAAGGGCTTATACATTTACTTGGGTTGAAGATAATATAATGGTAGTTCCTTAAACAATAGAATAAGGTATAAAACATTAACAAAAAAATAGGTAACATTGTAAAATTAATTGGTGTTTTTGAACAAAGGGCCATAATAGAGAAAAGAGTATATCTGCTTCTTCCTATGAAGATGCAACTTCTATGGGATTTGATCTCACATTACAAACAAATAAACAGTTAGTTACTAAATAAGGGGAAAGAAAGTATGTTATAACATGATATATAAATAAAGTGATATAATATTATTTAAAGGTAGACTTTGATGAGTTAAAGAAGCATAATGTAAACTATATAGTAATCACTAACAAAATAAATAGCTAATAAGCCAATACTGATGACTAAAAGATAATCCTAAAAAAACACAGTTACTCCAAAACAAGTCAGGAAAATAAAGGAACAAAATGCAAATAATATAAATAGAAAACAAAAAGCAATGTGGTGACTTGAAAACAATTAATAATAATGTATCTTTAAAAATAAGCAATATTGATAATTGTAGTAAATGTAAACAGTTAAATATTCTAAATACAAGGAGAGATTCTCACACTGGATGAAAAAAAATAATATAAAACTTTACTCTGTCCACAAAAAACTCATTTTAAATATGAAGACAAAAATAAGTTAAAGGTAAAAAAGTTGAAAAAATACTATAGAAACAGTAAACACAAGAAAGATATATTGATTATATTAAACAAAGCAGATTTTAGAGCAAGAACTATTACTAGGGATAAAAGGCAGTCTAGTAATGAAAAGTAAATTCAAGAAGAAAATATAACAATAACAGAACTTCAAAATTCATGTAACAAAAACTAACAGAATTAAAAATAGAAATAGATAAGTTACTGATTATAGTTGTGGTTTCTACACTAATCTTTCAATAACTTATAGAAAAAAATAGAATATTAGTAAAGATATACAAAAGTGGCAAAAAACTATCAAGTTACTTGACTTAATTAATATTTATAAAACAACTTCACCCATTCAACAGCAGATACATATTATTTTCAATAAATTTATAAGGATTGCAATCATAGAAAGTATATCTATGATCACAGGTATAGAAATTATGCAGAGTATCTTTTCTGACCAAAACAGATTATACTAGAACTCAAGCAACAGAAAGATATCTAGAAAATGTTCACATATTTGAAAATTAAATAACATGTTTTTTAATTCACAGGTCAAAAATATTATCACAAGAAAAATTTTAACAAATTTTAAATAAATTAAAAATTTCTGAGATGTAGCTATAGCTGTGCTTAGAGGGAAATTTATGGTTTTAAATGCTAATATTAGAAAAGGAGATATAGCTAAAACCTATTCTCTAAGCTTCCACCATAAAAAATTAGAGAAAGAAGGGCAAATTTGACTCAAAGTAAATGAAAGAAACAAAACAATAAAAATGAAAATGGAGTTTAATGATATAAACAAAATCAATGAAGCTTTCTTTCAAACAAACAGTACAATTAACAAATTTTATCTAGATTGATCAAAGATAAATAAAATGAATAAAATAATAATCTCAGGAATAAAAGAGGGACTATCACACCAGAGGCACAAAAATAGGCAAACACAGGAATAAAAATGGCTCTACTAGAAAGAAAGAAGGAAAAGTGTCTTGGTTTACACTTGGCATGATTTTGTACATAGAAAATACCAAGGTACCTATAGAAAGCTACTGAAATTAATAAGCAAATTTAGTGGCTTATAAGGTGATTATATATTAATTAAGATCTAAAACATGAAATACCTAGGGACACATTTAACAATATATATGAAAAACCTGTGTATTGAAACTTTAAAAACCAAAGAAATAAATTAAAGAATTGCATAAATGAAGAGGTGTATCATTGTCATAAGTCCGAAGAGACATTATTAAGATGTCAGTTTTTTCTAAATTTGAGATAATACCAATAAATATTTCAGAAGACTTTTTTTTTGGGTAAAAATTAACAAACTAATTCTGATTGTATACCAAAGTGAGAAAAACCTAGAAACAGTCAAAACACTTTAAAATATATATATCATTTTAGAACTAGCACTGCCTAATTTTAAAATTTATTATTGTACAGTAATTTAGACAGTATAATATCAGCATAATGTTATAAATTCATAGAACCATTGATCATACAGGCACTGGCTTCTCTCCACTAGCTATAAATGTCCCAGATGGCATTTTCTTCCAATAAAAGGCTGTTTATTAGAATTTAATGCAGATATTTTTGAATGAGAACAACTAAAAAAAACCTGTCTTTAATTCATGCATCTTCATCTCTCTTTTATAAATTATTTTATAAATTTCAAAAATAATTTTATATTTCTGTGGCTTAATTTAGCTTTGTTTTACATACAACTGGAAACTTTGTAGAATGTCACTTTCTTTCTCTTGCTGCCTAACCTAGAGAGTCAGGTGAGAAAGAATCTCTTTGTGACCAGCTGTTGTGGAAATATTAACAGTGAACATGTGGTCCTCAATATGAACATATGTCATTAAGAATTCTAATTAATTAGTTGAGAAGGTAGCTTAGAGATTAGAGAAACAAGTTTACACAACTGCTGGTCATATTGTGATACAATGCTGTGAATGATAGATTTTTGGATGTTTTGCATACTTCTCATGTATGTTCTTTATTTGCTTAAATGAATGTGCATTGTTTTTTTGTCCAATTATATCTGTAGATGTATTGTAGAGTCTGTGCGAATACTAATTGGCTACCTGTGAATAAAGAGTGAAAGTGATGCATAAGTCTACCATAGAAGATTGAGGAAGTAATAAAAGAATTAAATTTCTAATGCTTTTTTCAAACTCCATTTTATGGGCAAGTTGTAGTCTTTTAAAATAATAATACTTATTGCATTCTCCTTTTAGTTAAAAGTAATGCAAGTTCATTAAAAAAAATAGATAATTTGAAAAATAAAACTAATGTTGAAGAAAAAAATAACCCACAAAGTTATCACCTGAATAGAATCACTATGAATATGTTATTTTATTTTCTAGACTATAAAAGTAATGATATAATAGGTTAAAGAGCCTTGTACTACACTTCTGTCTTGGCTTTTCATAGTAAGCTTTTGCCCATCCTGTTACATAGCCAATGGATATTTGATTTATAATGACTGCATAATTAGAGATAATAATAATATAATTTCATTGTATTTATGATGTAACGATCATATTACTACATTGAAAGATTTTTTTTATAATTAATAGAAAAATTCCCCTAGAGCTGAGCAGGGACATTCTTTCTGATTGGTTTTGCTATTTTTGGAGATAATACAAACTAAAACAACATTCTACTTGGTGCTAAGAAAATAAAAATATTTGTGAACTATCACAGTGATATTTAAGACACTGTACTCATAGAAACTTTACACCAGTTATTTTAATAAGCCTCAAACAAGATAGGAAATAGTGTTAATATTATTACTATCAACATTTAGGAGAATAATAAAACCATTCTAATCATTTTTATAGTTGATAAATAGAAATTACTGACACTTGGAAAGATTAAACAACTTGCCCAAGATAATTTATCTAGAATGGAGTAGATTTAACCTTTTAATGTAGATTGTCTGATTCCAGGGCTTGAACTCTTTTCGACCAAAATATACTGCCTTTGGAATAGGAAACTATATGTGCTTATTCTGAATTTGTCAGCTTTGCGGGGGCGGGGGGCGGGGAATGAGCTGCATGAACTCACTTAGCAGCTGAGGAATAGTTCAAATAAAGTAAGCCCAGAGGCTAGCAGGAGCGTTCCTGAGGTTCAGTGCAGTAGGAGCTTAAGGAGAAAGGAGAGGGTAGGGGACTGGAATGATTCTTTCCCAATCATCTGTAATTCAGCCACCGCTCCTCTAATCAGTTTTTTTCTATTTTTGCCCATTATTTGCCCTTTCTCATTCCTCTACTTGAATTTCTTTTCTTCTGCAAATCCCACGTTAGGCTTAAATAAAGTAATATCCTCTCACTCATGAGATCTCTGTTGGTAGTTCTAGACTATCAAGTACATCCCCCCCAGCACCATTCTCTAAATTTCCCCAGCACCAGTTGTTTCTACTTCTCAGTTGGGCCTACCCGATACTGCCTTAAAATGCTCCTTTCTTTGCATTATTTATGTCCCTCATTTCTAGTCTGTAAGCTCTTTGAAGCAGTTCTATCTCACACATCATAAATATCAATAATTCCTGAATAAAATTGATGAGGACACATTTGTATCCCAGAGCACTTTGTCAAGTGTTAAATATGCATGTCATTCAATTAATAGTTCTTGATTGATTAATCTCATGTATATTTTTACTTTGTGTCTCTGATTCAATTAGAAATGTATTTCTTTTTGCTATTTCGAAACTCTGTAAATATTTTGGTTTTATAATTCCACATTATCACCTATAAATTCTAGTGGTCATTATCTGGATGCCTTTCATGATCCTCTTTGTCAAAATCTCTTTCATATGAGTCTTATACCAAATCAACTCCCCACCAAAGCCCAGTAGAGATTAAGCTTATAAAACTCCAGTTATTACATTTAATATAAAACTCTTTGATTTTTGTATATGTGCCTATGATCAATTAATTTACATATTTGTTTGCATGATTTCCAAGATTTCCAATTCAAAATCTTCACTATGACATTACATTCATCTCTGACCTAAAATCAGCTTAATTTCTTCTCTTACTTTTTTGGTCATAACTTCTTATCTACCCACTTCCTCTACTCTATGTCTGTTTTCCATGTCAATTCAAGTATAATGGCATTTTTTTTTCTGAAAGCTAACATTTTGCTTTTTCACCTAATAAAAAATCTTTTCTATAGCTATCATTTATTTAAACTAGTTTCTGAAAAATAAATATATATTTATGTCTTGTACATCTGAAAAAACTAAAAACAAACAAAAATTATAAATAAGCAGCTCAATTATTCCAAGATTATAAATATTTTCTCTTGTTTGCTTTTAGAAATTTTGTTTTCCTGCTGACTTTTAGATTTACCATAACCTCAGATTTGATTTCTCTATCTGGTGTGAAGTTTGGGTCAACATCAATTAATATAACACCGTTCATTGAAAAGACCGAAGCACAAGAAATAGTGCCTGATGATCTGAGGTGGAGCTGAAGCAGCGATGCTAGCACTGGGAAGCAGATGCAAATATAGATGAAGCTTCACTCACCCATCTGCTGCTCACCTCCTGCTGTGTGGTACTGTTCCTAACAGACCAGGGACAGGTACTGGTCTGCAGCCTGGGGACTGGGGACCCCTAGGTTAACTGTGGCAGATTAATACATGTATAAATGTATAAAAATGTGTAATATTAAACTGGTCAATGAAAAGGAATTAACTATTGTTACTCCCAGTGGCATAAATGAGTCTCTGAATAATTATGCTGAGTAAAAGCAATCAAATGAAAAAGGGTAAAACAATATGATTCCATTATATAAAGTTTTACAAACTGCAAACTAGCCTATAGGAGTGAAATAGTTCAGTCCTGTGGTAAGCATACATTTAATTTTTAAAAAATGTTCTATAGTCTGGGTATGCTTATATTAAATTGTTTTTTTTTTTGCATTTGATTATATATTTTCTTTTGTTAATCCTGCCTATTTTTGATTAATTGCTGAACATTTTCTTTTAAAAATTGTAAATAAAATGCTAGATGAGTTTATCCTCCATTGAGGATTAAATGTTGCTCTGACAATACTTATTCTAGGGAAAATCATATTTATCTTTTAAGAGTTAAAATTATACAAAGATGTGTTGATTTTTGTCAAGGTTGTTGATTTTGTTTCACCATTTGTTCTAGAGGATAGCACACTTTTGTCTAACTGAAAGCTTATGGTGTTTACGAGGGTCCCTCTATAACTATAATTTAGTTGCTCTAGCCCTGAGATTATTAAAAAGTTAATTTAGCATTTTAGCTTCTCATCCACCATTTTGCTTACATAATTGCCAATTACCCAGAACAGAAGGATCCCAAATTCCAAGATCATCTCATTTAACTTTTCTTTTAGGTCTTGATCCTGTACATTTTTACTACCTTGGTAAATTTCCAGTGACTTCAAGCAATTTTCTTGTTAAGCTTTTCTGATTGTTCTTGACATAAGAGTTTTCTTGGTCCTTTATTGTCTGAAGTGAAACTTACTGAATAAATTTTGCAATTTGGGATTTAGAATATAAGAAAATTCAGATTAACATTAGAAAAAATATAGTTATCAATATTTTAATTCTTCTCCTTCTGCTCTTATTTTCTTACTTTTTTTTCACAACTAGAAATTCTTTTTTATTTCTTCTTTTTATTTCACTTCATTTTACTCTTTCTAGTTTCTCTACTTGCCTAATACTCCCTATCCAGTACCCTGTTTTTATTTCCTTTACTCTTACTAAAATCTTTACTTAGGAGAGAATATGATAAATTCATTCTCGATGAGCTCCAAATATTGTTTACATAAAGATTCCTCTTGACATAGACTATTTAATGTAATGGAGCTAATTTTAAGCTATCTTGTACATGAATTTATTATGGGGCTAGGAGTTATAAGCATGCCTCATTTTTTTTTCTTTTTTTGTAGCAGAAGAACTTAAAGTGTTTTTCTGAATTTTTTTCTTAAGCTAAATGAGTTTTTTATAGGCAAAATGAAACACAGCAGAGGAAAATGTAACACCTATGTGCATTTATGTATAGTAATGTCTCCCTACATAATATAATTATTTTTTTAAGAGATGCCTAATATACAACTTTTCTAATTTCTGCTCAGCTTGGTAAAAAAAAAAAAAAAAAGATCATTTCAAAGCAAAAACTACTGGGGAAATACTAACAGAAAAGAATGAATAGAAGAAGTAGAGGTTTATTACTTATTTGTTTATGGTTCTAAGCAGCTAATGTATTCAAATTCTGTGTTCTTGAACTTCTACTTCTAGAAAATGGGAAAATAATAAATACTCGCAAAAGAAATTTAATATAACCTTTTTGTGGAAATAAATTCTAGGGTGAGATGCTTTTCATTTTTTTTAAATACACAAAGACTGAATCAGAATAGCAGATTGATATGTATATTCTAGGAAAGTCATAGGAGTAGGAATGATTGCATTTAATCTTGAAAAGTTAAAAAGAATTTGATAGAAAAAAAGGATGTGGCATAAACTGTATGCCATCAATAAGTATCAATCTGACCAAAAATTTGGAAGTTAGGGGATTCAGAATATGGAAAGGGACTAGGGAAAAATCTGATACGATTGGAGGAGATTAATATTAAGGATATGATAGGCTAGAAACACTGGCTGGCCAGATTATATAAAGTCAAAATATGGCTGACAATAAAAAGAAATTGTGTGAACAATATGGAGCCACTGAAAATTGTCAATCAATAAATTTTATATTAAATAGATACTTAACATCACAGGCAGTTTAAACCTGCAGCACAGTCTTCAAGGGAGGGTTCCTCAATCCCTCCTGTGTTGCAAACCATGCAAAACATAAAGTTTTTACAAACCAACTTTAAATCATGATGCCACAAATTCTTAATAATGCACATCAATTTTTTTTGTATGTGTAGTTTCCTAAATAGACAACCTATAGCTTTCATTAAACTCTCTGTGGGGTCCATAGCCCAAAAAGCTTAGGAATGTATAATCATAAGGCATGCTTACTGAGGAGTATTGCAGACCTTGAAATAACTTGTCAAGTAAGATTGACAGCACCAGACATAAGACACATAGACTTTTTAGATAGGTTGTGTGTTTTATTTTGGGCTGTTAAGAAATACATGCTGTGATGAAGTTGAGAGTATAAGATGTTTATTGGATATTAATGCCTGTGAAGATAATAGGAAGGAGAAAGCAAGATTGGGCAAGAGTGATGCAAATTTGTCAAAGCCTTGGCCAACTCAACTCGTGGCCTCCATGAAAGAGATTTTTGCCCATTAGAAGAATCTCAATGTAGACAGAAAGATCCAATGTGTATTATCCCACTACGTGACACATTGTCTAGAAGCTGCTCCAGAAATATATGAACATAACCCCAAAGCTTAGGTTTATTCTAAAGGCACTGACAGCTAGAAGGTATCAGGTTACAACACATTTTGCAGTTGAATAGTAAATTATTTCTTGAAAGGAGAGGCAAGCCATACAAACTTCCAAGGCTGATACAGTTGACACATTATATATGTGCGTATGTGTTTGTGCACATGCACTATCATGTTTACAATTAAAAAATTTAGGATAATATTAATTTTACACATTCACTTGTAATTAAAGCATAGAATCATATGAGTAAAGTACCTTTTCAGCATGTTAAATAAAGCCCTTCTTGCTTATTTGAATGTAAAATTTGATTTTATAGGGACTTAGTTCTGAGAAATAACATGAATGATGCTATATAGACCAAAGCTTAAATTTATGGGTAGCTGTGGTCTTCTGTAGGTTCTTTCTTTTACTACAATACATAAATAGATACTTATAAACTTTGGCTGCTTACTTACAATCAAGGAAAAGACTAAATGTTCACATGTTGAGCAAAAAATACTACTTATAGGGAAAAGATTTTCTGTGAATCATATTTGCATATAAGTTCACTTAAGTCAGTAATATGACTTAAGTGAACTTATATGCAAATTGGGTAGAAACATATGAAGATGAGTGGAAAATAACACAAGTTCAAAAGAATATATAAAAGGCTGGTGAAATTCAGGTGAGAGGCATTTTGGTGAAGGCTAAAACGGACATGAAAGATATTTTTGTTCCTACTGGTTACTTTGTTCCCTGAGGGGAAAATAGATCACACTGGATCTCTCGACTGAGGACAAATTTACATTAGTCAGAAGATTTATCATTCTTATTCTTTGAGAAAAATAAATAAATAAATAAATTTTAAATATACTGAAATTGTTTGTAGGTTATTTTTTTTTGGTATCTCACCACTGAGTATGTATAAAACTAATCACTCATGTTTTCTTTTCATTCTCTCACAGCATCAGTTACATATGTTGAATGCTCTATGAAAGTGGTATTAACAAAGCAGATAAGCTGATCTTTTTTCTGTACTTCTAGAAAAATACTAGTTAAGCATCTTATGCCTGATCTTCTCCTAACTCTGTCCAAGGTGAATCTGTAAACCTTAAGACCTCTGGTTACTGCTGCACATGATACTGTAGAGAAAAAATACATTCCAGAGAATTTGGTTTCAAGTAGATGACTAAATAACCTAGATTTTCTGGTCAGTCCCTGTTTATGCCTTTTGTCTCAGAGCAATAATTAATGGCTCATCCTTTACTTTCAAAAGTATCTTGCTCTGCATAATACATTATGTTGTCACTTTAGAGATAGAGGCAATCACACATTTCTTTTGTCTTTAGTTGGAGAACTACTTGTTTTTCCACAGGGAAAGTATACTCCATAATATGTTTATAATTATATTAGACCTCAGAGGTCAGAAACTTGTTTCATTCATTTTGTTGTTGTAGTTGATACCCATAATGCTTTTCACCTGAATAGTTCTCAATAAAGTGAACTACATTGAAGAATTCAGTAACAAAATGAAAAATAAACTTGAAGGAAAAAAAAAGTATTCTTGACAAAGCACTAAGAATAGCAATAATAATGGGTAAAATGGTAATTGAAATCTACTGAAACATGACATAAGTTATATGATATAGTTCTATATTAAGATCTGTTTATAGCATATTGCCTAATCTTTTACCTTAGTTCTGAGATTCCATCTCAGTTCCAAAAAAAAAAATTTAACAAGTCTTTTATCTCCTCCAAATGTTTAGATAAGTATCTAATCTCACTCTATTTACTATCTCTATTAATCATCACAATTAATGCTGTTAATATGTTTGTCTATTAGCTCTTTTTGATAGTACATGAATTATTGTTTACTGACATATCAAGAAATATATTGTTTACTGCAAAGATTTATTATTTGCGTTTCAGATTTTGCAATTAAAAAGTTGAACACACTTTTTAATTGCAGGTAGGAAGTAGTGTACCTTTCCTCTCTAGCTTTTTCAGCACTATATTTAAATGAATTTTAGATCATAAAGGATTTTAGCCACTGAGAAGAACAAAAGGAACTGGTTTTCAAAAAAAAATTAATGAAGATGTCCTTGAAGAGATCTATGACAATCACCAATTCACTCGTACACAAATAAAGCAATGATGATATTCTAATACCTGTACTCTCTTCGAAACAAGGGGAAAAGAAGAGAAACCTGTCCCCAGATTCAAAAACAATCCCCTAAATTGAGATAACGTTTTTTGTGTATCATGACAGATTATTAAGGACTATAAGTTCTCCACTTCCAAAACCTTAGCTGCCAACTATTCCTTACCATCCTTCTTACTTAACTCTAATTGTCTATCCAAATGCTGCCAAACCATGACCGTAGCCTTACTGCCTCTATATCATTCTGATATCATCCCATAGCATCTGAGAATTAGATCAATGAACAATTCTTGGCACAAAACTGAACCTTGACTGATCTTCCTCAATCTATTTTATAAAATCTTTAGTCTTCTTACTCCCTCAAATGTTCATCTTGGAGTTATTCTCACATTATAAAATGTGAACAAAAGCTTGTGGGCCATTGGCTTTTACTGATTTTTTTCCTTCCACAATACACTGCTGTGCTAACTCTTTTTCTCTGTGTCTTCGTTCATTTCTTTTTGTGTTGAATTTCAATATTTCTTACTTCTTTGGTTGCACTGCTAATGGATAAAATGTGCCTTCTTGAAAACTTCTTGAGATTTTACCATTTAGCAGTTTAGTATCCACAGGGTATTCCAGAAGGCTATATTCCATAGTATAAAGTTTCTCTAAATTGCATAGAGCATCATTTGAAATCTGGATATGTTTTGAGAAGACTAAAAGTCCTTGCTGAGGAGCCTTTTGTGACAGCTCACTCCTCAAGCTCACTCAAAGCCAAGGGAACTGAGAAAGCACCTACTGATCTCACAGCTAGGTGATTAATGAAGACAGAGTTTTGCTGGTTTCTTCTAGAGGTGCCTTAAACAGAAAATTTCAGCTTTCATAAGTTTAGTTTTATGTGAGAAAAATATAGTGTAAAAAATATAATGGCATAGTTGAGAGATGATAGAATAATTCAAAAAATCTTCTCCTATACAATAAATCTGCATGTTTCTGTTGTCCAATATTCTTTTGAAGGAGAATGTTTGAAGCTCATAGTATTTTATTATACTCATTTTTTATATATAAGCATGTGGATAGAAAAATTAGACTTGATATTTTAAATTGTTTTAACCACTGACTCAGACAACAGCTTGGAAGTAAGACCCCTGGGTTTTTGTATTAGCTTCATTAATAGAATTTTGGGCTTGCATATTTTATCACAGAACAGACCTTAAACCAGTTACAAAATTTTATTTAGAAGTGGAACACAAACTACCAGGGGCAGAATTCCAGAAATTAAGAAGGAGCTAGCCAGATTAATTTAGGGATGCAGGTGTTGCTGGGGCATTAGACAGGTTGTTGGGTAGGAATTTAGAACACAGACCAAAATGAAATAGAAACCCAGTTATATAAGGTAGGAGCAGATGGAGAGAGATTCAGGTTCAACAATTGGCTCAGGAAATGACAATGAAGGGGTCTCGAATTTTAAAAAGAGCATTATTTTGGAGATGTTGTGAATGGAGCAGAGAAAATTTAAAAAAAAGAGAGAGAGGGAGAATGAAAGAAGAAAGAAAGAAAGAAAGAAAGAAAGAAAGAAAGAAAGAAAGAAAGAAAGAAAGAAAGAAAGAAAGAAAGAAAGAAAGAAAGAAAGAAAAGAAAAGAAAAAAAAAGAAAAGAAAAAAAAAGAGAGAAGAAAGCCCCATGACTTCATACTTCTAGGTTATGTAATAACTAGTACTATAAGGACAACCTAGGTATCAAGAGTTATGCTAAGAGCTTTACATATGAAATGTGAAGGTAGTCTCACCCGACATCTTTCACCTAAGTGTGGATTTGACTAATCTGTATGGCTGGGCAGATGTCCTCTTTCTTCCTCCATTATTACTCCATATGCATCTCTTCTGAAGTTGAGTGTGTGCTGGAACAGGACATTCCCCCAGAGAAAAACCATTTTTCCATCAAGGGCATTAGATTGGCCAAATACCCTTGCTAGAATCTCCAAACAAGCTTTCCATGTCCATCTGTAGCAGAATACAGGATAGTCAAATTTTTTTAAAAAAATAAATAATTAAAAAGAAAAACCAACTTTACATACATTAATGACTATTATGGAGAAAATACTCTGGCATGTGGTAGCCCAAAACATAGTCTGGGTTTAAATCCTGGTTCTCATTTTCTGCCTGTAGGTCTTGAACCTACAGTCGAGATAAACCAATATTCTTGCCCCTGAGAAGACAGCACATTCCTTTTGTTATCTGTGGCTTTTAACACAGTCCAGAAGCACTAGTTGTTTATTTATGGGCAACTAGTTTTTTGATCACATTAATTCAAGTCTCTAAATTCTAAGACCTTCAGAATAGTATCTGATCATTACACTTTGGAACTTTTAGAGTTTAAAATGGTAAAACCTGTAGGGTTCCAAGGTAGAAAGATAACTTCAAGCCATATGGTACATAGCTCTTTTTTTATGCTTGTAAAGAAAAGGTTAGTTTAAATGATACGCCAGTTGAGGATGAATTTATAAAAAGGCTCAGGGAGTGCTTAGGGACAATTTTGGACAGTTGAAAATGGTGCTTGCCTCAGGGCTAAAAATCTCTCAAGGAACCAACTGCTTTGTACAAACTCTTCTGAAATTATTTTGTAGGGAGATTTAACCCTAGAGGTCAGGGGAGGGAAAAGAATCAGAATGTATAATACAGGACAAGGTTAATAATTTAGTGAATTAGAGGGAAGTGGCACTTTTTAAATAATCATTCTAAATTATTTTTTAGTTATTATTCTTTTTGCTCCTTTTATTTGATGCATATTTTTTTTATTACATACTCAGTCTGCAGTGGCCTGCAAAAATGTCTCACATATATAATTGAGATTGAAAGTAAGATGACATATGCTATAATTAGCAATAAGAATGCATTGAGGTTTGGCAAAAACATTGTAGGAAAAACTGAGGTGATAATTTAAACATCTTTTCATTCGACCTCTTGATATAAATAGCAGAAATAGTTTGAGGAAAAAACACTGCTTTTAGAGAGTGGGCAATACCTTAGACAAGTGGCGATATCACAAGCCATGAGAATTATTGATAATATTCTTTCATTAATTCAACAATTTATTCAGCATTTAATAATTTCACTCCTTTATTTATTATGCAAAATTTAGTGAGTGTCTATGGAATACATTTTACTGTAATAATAAAAAAAAGGAAGTAAAACCAAGTTAATAGAAAGGCAAATTCAATTCTGGCTGGAATGTAGCCAGAGTGTGTGTACAGTGTCTATGTTGTAAGGCATTGAAGGAAAGCTGCACTGGGGGCACTGGGCAAGAGAACAAGTTTAAAAAGTGAAGATGTGAAAGGTTCTACAAATATTAAAATGCTAAAACTGTTGTCTAGAGAGTTACACAATTATGATCACACAGCTGGTTATAGCAGAATTGGAAAAAAATATTTTTAGATTTAGATTAGTGATTCTCAACTAGGAGAGATTTTGCTCAAGGAGAAGTTTGACAAGATTTGGAGATACATTTTTGGTTAGTTTTTGCAATTGAAGAGTGGGGGAATGCAACTAGCTTCTAGTGAATAGGAGGAAGGAATGCTGCTAAATGCCTTGCAATGAACAGGACTGTCTGCAGATATTCCCAAGGTTAAGAAACTGTGGTATAAAAATAAATTACAGATAAGAAACTGTGGTATAAAAAATATAGATAATAAGGATGGAAAAAAATCAGAGCAAATAGTGTAAAGAGAATGTAAAGATGTGGGTATAGGTGTTACCACTGGTGAAGATCAGAGTTCAGTGTCACCCCACGGCAGAAGGGAGGAAGAGGCATAATGGTGCAGAAGTAGTTAGCATTTTTCCTCAGTTCTCCCTCATTGATGCAGTGAAGAATCATAGGTCAAGGAGATTTAGAAGAGATTTATTAAAGGTGTATTTTAGAAAGAAAAAGCATGTCCCAAAGGAGGCACATGATTTCAGCAAAAAGCTGTAACAGAGTGCTATAACAGCCACAATGACAAGAGGGCAAAAGGCCTAGAGGTAGGAACCTCCACTTTATATTAGGGTTGTGATGAGTGGTTCCAAAGGCATTCCTAGGTGATTGGCAAGCGAGGTCATTTTGGTTGACACTTGGCTACTATAAAACTCTACCTAGTGTGCATGTGCATACCCAGAATTCTACTACCATTAGAGTATTATTTGGGAGGCCTCTAGACAGGGCCCCTATTATTGTTCCTCCTGTCATTCATATCTGACTAGCTACCTAATATAGGGGTTTCAGAATGAGTCACCCCAAGATGTACCTCTATACAGATTATTTCAAGCTAAAGGCATCTGAGACCCTGTGGGCTCAAGAAATATTTCTGTGCCTTCTACTTTTAACTATCTAGAAGAATTTGAGCTAGGGTCCTTGCTCATAATAAGAGGTTATCAGAGATAATCTTTTTAAACCTATCTATATGGCAAGACAAATTATTAACTTTTGAATATTGGCTCTTCTTAACATCATGTAATGACCCTTTGAACCCCTAGGCACCTTATCTCAGCCTTAGCTCAGAATGTGATATATATCCCATTTTAACTTTATGTCCTTGAAACTCTCAAGAATTTGAGGAGTGGGAGGAAGAGTCTCTGAATCTCTCATGTATGTGGGTTTCCATTGTATACATATGTAATTAAATTTGGTTATTTTCTCTTATTAATCTGTCTCATGTAGATTTATTAGACCAACTGAAAGAACCTTATGGTAGAGAATTTCTTCTCCCCCACACAGTTACAGCAGGTTTTTTACTCACCTATTTCTGAGTATATAAAGAATATCCACCAATTATGCATATTTCACCCCAGGGCAGCATTTTCACGAAAAACATGTAAATAACATTTTAATTCTAGTTTACTAGTTCCGACATGAAACCAAAAGCAAGTTATTTCTTTTCAAATTGAGTGTGTCCTTCCACTGAGAACATAGGCTTGCCAGTAAACTTTAGTATTACCTTCATCCCTCCTAAGTAGAATGTCTAGCCCAGGGGAGATTAAGGGTAAGAATTGTCCCACTCTAGCAGCAATCAGCTGAGGTTGGTGACAGGAGAAAGTCATGGAGACAGGCGGCATTATCTTAGATGTCTGGATGCTCTAGAGAGCACCAGATTCACCTCATTTGGAAAGAAGAGGGGCATCAGTTGTGCCAGAAATCTTCAGCATCAGCATGAACTGAATTTACTTTATTATACTAGGCACCCCTAGGGGAAGGGCCTCAGAGCCTGTTGTTTCATGTAATAAATGGATACTTTTAATGTAGAGAGTAGGCAAGAGAATTAAAAATGTTGATCAAACTACATTCAGAGACTGTGATACACTGATCAGCCCTGCAGTCAGTCCATGAAGACACCTTCAGAACAAAGGAAGATTTCTACTGGGATTGCTAAAAACCCATTCCCCACACTTGAGAAGGGGAAACAGAAAGCAACAGTCATTCCTTATGATTAAAGTCACGGGGAACCTATGGATTAAAGGTTGGGAACTGTCAGCAGGCCTTTCACTCTACATTATTCTTATCTTGTCATGCTACATACTTTCCCCCTTCCTCACTGTATGTCCATATCAAAGAAAATGGGTTAACAAAGTCTTTTAAATTATAACTCATAGGAACTAAAGAATAGTATATAAACTGAATTTCCTGAATACTCATGGTCCTTCTCACTGTCTCTCTCACGCTCTGCCTCTGAGAAGAGGCCACACTGTCTGTGGAGTGTTATCTCTTTTCTAATAAACTTTGCTTTTGAGTATAACTTTTTGACATGTGTTGAATTCTTTCTACACTCTGCCAAAAAACCTTCTTCCTCTCTCAGTGCAGGGCTTGGTCTCCTTCCAACATGGGGAAATTTGCCCTATCCTGCATGACTTTTACCAAGAATTGGCAGGCTTTCATGCACATGGCTGTCCACACAGACATAATCCAATGATCTTTTGAAATTATAGTACTAGAAGCCATATACTCATAATTCAACATTAGAATTTTCATATAAGATTCAAAACACATCCTCTGATGAAGTTTTACCATCTTGTTTAGGCATGAAGATCTTCTTATGAAGAATTTCTTAGAGAGTTAAGATCCTACATAAAGAAGTTGTTTTTTTTTTTAATCAGGTATATCTACTAATGCAATGATTTTATTATTCTTCACATTATATGTCAAAATATCACCAAACCTGAGAGTCTGAAGATACCTAAAAGTTTCTAAAATTACCAAGATAGCTTTAGTAAATATAAATATTAAAGTTAAAAAAATGACTACTTTAATTTCAGATAATTAAACAAAATGAGAAATCAATCTTAAATTGTGACAGGAGATTTTGTTTTCTGAACTTTGAATAAGAAAGAGTTTGCATTTTCCTGGCTCTCTTCTCTTTTTCCTTTGGCATCCAGGGTTTTTCCCCACTGCCATGTGGCAGCCTTGGAAAGGGAGAACTTTTACTGCTCTAAATTGTATTTACTTCTCTGAGTTCCTGAGTCTTGATGCTAGATTCTCTGTGGGAGCTCCATAAATATTCATTGATGGGGATGGTAATGAATACTAGATTTTTTTGGCTCCTCGCTTTCTGATTTTAATCCAGCCATTTCCTTCTTTCTTCCCTGGGGGAACTGGCAATCTGTTTAAAGTATGTTTGCACTTTGGAATCCGGAGGAGAAGCCAGCATAATTATTAGCTCCCAGTGATTCCAGGACTGTCAGTTAATTCTCAGGTCTTGCCATTTTCTCTACTCTACACACTGAGCTAAGTTTACATGTAAGTGAATTAGGAGCCACCTCGAAAGATTTACTTCTGACATGAAAAGATGCCTAATAAAGTTCCCTTATCTCTCAAAATACTGTGCTCCAAAACACATCAGTGCATGGTAACCTGAAATTTTACTTTTACTCACTATTATCTGGACTATCAACAATCTTTTCTTTCAAAAGCTAATTAAAAAGCAAATTCAAGAAACCAATCTGAAAAGAACATACTGTGTAATTCCAACTATTGAACATTCTTGAAAAGGCAAAAATAAGAAGACAGTATAAAGATCAGTGGTTGCCAATGTTTGTGTGTGTGTGTGTGTGTGTGTAAGTGTGTGTGTGTGTGTGTGTAAGTGTGTGTGTGTGTGTGTGTGTGCGCGTGATGACTAGGTGGAGCATAGTGAAAATATTCTGTATGACACCCTAATGATGAACACATGTTATTATACATTTGTCCAAACCCATTGAATATACCAAAACAAGAGTGAACCCTAATGTATACTATGGATTTTGGGTAATTATATGTCAATATAGGCTTATCAGTTATAACAAATGCATCACTCTGGTGAGAAATGTTGATAATGGAGGAGGTTATGAATGTATGGGGGCAGGAGATATATAAAAATTTTTATATCTTCCCCTCCATTCTTCTGTGAGCCTAAAACTGCTCTTAAAAATAAACTCTTAATAAACAAAAAAACTAATATATGTAACTTCGACTGTGGGAGAGAATCAAATTGGAGAAGGACTTTGTTCTGGTCTTAGCTCTTCCAATTACTAACTATCCAATTTCACAAAAGCCACTTCATTACTTTGGGATTCAGGTAACTTACCTAAAGAGTAATGGGGCTAGAAAAGTATATATTTAAGTTTTTTCATCTCATGCTAGTTTTAAAAATAAATAAACAAAATGATTCCTGTGTAGATAAAAAATAAATACATGTTAAAGATAATATTTATCTTATTATTTAAATAAGAGAATAGGTAATATGTTACAACTAATAGGAGAATCCAAAGGGAAATATTAATAGATCTGGAATAATAAAGTGAATATACAAATGGAGATCAAATTGGGCATTTCACCTTAGTCTGTAGCAAAAAAAAGTACATGTTTATAGGCAGAAATTATTTCTCATTGCTATCAGTTATCTACAACTTAGAGAGTTGTAAAAAAGCTCCCATAAAATTAGAACCAGGAAACTCTAAAAGATGTGTTCC
>PVKZ01003397.1:124786-135988 GCA_004027375.1 Macroglossus sobrinus
CCTTCCTTCCTTCCTTCCTTCCTTTCTTCCTTCCTTCCTTTCTTCCTTCCTTCCTTTCTTCTTTTCTTCCTTCCTTCCTTCATTTCTTCCTTCCTTTCTTCCTTCCTTCCATTCTTTCTGTTAGATTTCACTGGATTCAAACGAAAAGTCAGCATTGGAAACATCAGATTTTACATCTGGATTATTTTTTTATTATTATTTATTAATAAAAACTCAAAAGCAAACAGAAATAATTTTATAATAAAAATGTTACAAGACTTTGGCAAAATCACGGGTGAATGTGGGGGTTGCTAGTGCTCTGTTGGAAGGTATCCCCATGATAGTATGCTATCCCTGTTTCCAATGATAATTTTCAAGAATTAAAAATAAAACTGGACTTCAGGTTTAAAGTGCTAACATTACATTTTAAACCCAAATGAAAGAATACTTTAACAGTACTTGCTTTCATAAACACAAGGCCTTTATCATTTAGTTTCTAGGCTTTAATTCATTTTTAAGATCTTATTTTTCCTCTAGAAGAAAACGTGAAAAATTTTCTTCTTTAAAATTCACTTCTAATTTTGTTTTCAGACCAGAGTTGGCTGGTATACTCATTTTTCATTATATAAGAGAACATTTGCAACACAGTTATGTTTCAAGAAGAATTTTACTAGACTAGAACCCAAAATCATTTAACTTGAATGGATATAGCACATTGGCAAATCCTCATCTCTCAGATATATTTATGTGTTTAGTCACAATATAACTTTAATAATTGGGGTTTTTTTTTTCTGGTGAAGAGTTTATTAAATTATAGAAAAGTGTCAAGTAAGGCTAACAAGTAAATTGGGACTAATGCCGATTTTAGATTCATTAGGAGCTTGAATAGCAAAATATTTGAAAAGAAAATTTATTTTATTGCATTTATATCAATAACTTAAAATTAGAATGGTAATATATTTATTATAATCAATAGATTTAAAAAAAGGTGCCAGCTTATCAACAAGGTATTTTCAAAGTATCAAAAGTGCTTTAAAGCAGTCTATCTTCATAAGAAAGGTGTACATTTTAAAAAAATTATATTGGCATCATTGATTGGTTAAGTAAATCTGACTTTTCCATAGTGCTCCAGATCTAAGCACAGAGCTATGCACATTGTGAATGTTTAACAGCAACAACAAAATAACACATATTTACTAATTAATTAATATGTAAGGAAACTAAAGCATAGGAGAGTTAAGTAAGTTGACCATGGTCTAATGGTATAAGCAAATGAAAGCCATATTTGAACCCAGGCAGACTGGTCTTATACCCACACTTCTTTTGAACACTATCCCTTTGAATAAAGTCTGATATATTTATTGGTTAATGACTTCAAAAGTAAGCTTCAAGAGGAGGATTTTGGTATTTGTAACATGTCTGTTGTATCCAAGGCATTCTGCTTGATGATCTGATATCATTTTATCTTCACTCCACATATGTGCAATAGGTATTATTGGCTCACTTTTCCGATGAAGAAAATTATTCTGGAAAATCTTAATTAACAACCCAAATGGCTACTCTGGGAAATTAGGGTGTCAGTATACACCCAGCCCTGGTTTTTTCTATTCCATTGCAATGCCTCTGAATGGTCTCTGAAATTTATTTTACCATGGGTCAAAATAACAAAATAATAATAATAATAAATAACAATAATAATAATAATAACAATATAACTTTTCTTTAATTAATACTGCAAAGACAAAGCACTTATTTAAAAAGTGTTTCATCTAATAATTATGGTTGTAAATAACCTGGTTTTGACGGTTATATCCATGACAAATAAAAAAGAAAAAAATGGCAAAATAGGTTTGGTGTTATTGAAAAAATATTATTTGGTTAAAAAAGTACTTAAAAGTGTTTTAGGAAAATTAAGTTTAGGTCTAAGTTATAAAATTTACTCAGTGATGTTTAAGCACATTTTTTACTTTTTTTTTTTTTGAGCTTTTTTTCTTTGTTAAGTAAGAGAGTTTCCATACTGGGAGTTTTCATTGTTTTGTAAAATTTCCCCAAACTATAAAATTATCTGCTCAGATTAAATTTTATTCAGATGACTGTTGTGGCGCAGGTGAGAACGGGGACCCACAGAGCCGAATTAGAGAGAATTGTGAGCCTTTATTAGCCAGCCGGGGACTGGAGATCAGCCCTGAGCTTCCAGAGGAGGTAGTTTATAAAGTTTAAGACCATATTATCCTGGTAGTCTTTCAAGCAAGCAAGCAGATTACAGGAAGCAGCAGATTATAGAAAGCAGTTGTTGGCTGCAAATGGGCCATACAAAGGCAAATGTCCTCAGGGAACTCCTAGATTTAATAGAGTGTAGCAGTCAGTTTTCCCATTCCAGTGGTGGTCAATGCCCTCCTGGGGGCTGGAGCCTGGAGATATCACTTCTCTGTGACTGATTTACTATAAAGTTTCTGACTTCTACAATGACCTATATGTGAACAAAAATAAAAACGCATTGTGTAAAATGAAGAGTTAGGCTTAACACTTGCCCAATAGAAATTTAATTTTGCCACATCTATGGCCTTATACTGACTACAAAAACAGTTAAGAAAACAATATAAAATCAATAACTAAATGGTACAAGGTCTCTTTATCTTCTGATATTCTACAACCAGTGACAGAATACCTCGACACTTGTTTTCACCAGGACACACACAAGATGACAGTCATATGTACAATGTGGTTCAATGAATATAGCCAGGTTTGTTCTTTGAGATAACTTTATTTTCATATCTTTCACCCCAACTTAATATTAGAAAACAAGGAGTAAAATTTCCTTTACAAAATAAACTTTAAATCACTTTAATTTGGAAAATGTCATTCCATTCATGAACTTATGTATTTGATATTAATTAGTAATAGATCACTTGAGACATACCTCAAAATAATTGCAACACACTTGCACTGAGACACTATTGATTTAAAAATCAGTCTATGCCTTAGATTATATTAATGGCTTGATGTTTTGGGAGGGAGGAAGTTTAAGTACATGTAAATGTTACTCTATGCAAATAATAAAATTCTCAAACAAGTTTCACAGATGCTTAAGAAAGTTGTTTAAAGCCTAAGGTTAAATGCCTACAACTACTTTAAGATATCTTTAAAAACAGTTCCACTGCAAATGTATGCAATGGTGTGAGTGAAAATATGCTCTGGTAACAAATAATCTAAAAATATTGGTGGTTTTAAATAACAAAAATTGATTTCTTGTTTACATAAAGTATGCTGAGAATCCAGACAATTTTTTAGATTACCAGTCTTCCACATGAAGAATCAAGATTACACTTCCATATAAATATTCACTTCCTGATACATGTAGAAGTAAAAAATCTTTCCAGTAAATTAGTCACAGAGAAGTGATATCTCCAGTCTCTGGCCTCCAGGAGGGCACTGACCACCACTGGGATGCAGTTGGGGAAACTGCCTGCTATGCCCTGTTTGATCTAGGAGTTCCCTGAGGACATTTGCCTTTGTATGGCCCATTTGCCTTTGTGTAGGACGTTTGCAGCCAACATCTGCTTTCTATAATCTGCTGCTTCCTGTAATCTGCTTGCTTATTGTTCAGAAGACCACCAGGATATGGTCTTAAGCTTTATAAACTGCCTCCTCTGGAAGCTCAGGGCTGATCTCCTCTAACCCTGCATGGTAGAGAGTCAGTTGCCGGCCTTCTTGTAAAGGCTCATAATTATCTCTGATTTGGCTCTGTGGGTCCCTGTTCTCACCTGCGCCATAACAGTTCATGGAAACAGAAAAAGAGAGTGCTTCTACCTGGACATGACACATTTCACTTTTTAAATTTTATTGACCAAATTAAGTCATTTAGATAAAATCAACTTAAAGAAGATGGTGTTACTGGAAAGTGGAGTCTTCTCCCAGTGCGTTGTCCAGGTTCTTGATGTCTCGAATAAAGAACTGAGCAAGAAACTGAAATACAGTAGGAAAAAAAAGTTTTATTAGAAAGTACACTTCCAGACGTGGAAGCAGGCCTGAGCAAGAGAAAGGTAGCTCAAAAGGTCTGGTAACAAAGACTTAAGGGCTTTTATCCTTTTTGCTGTAGGTGGTTACTTAGAGTAGGCTTCCTTGATTGACAACTAAGATTGACAGGACTCAGTGATATATCATTTTGCTTTCTGCACATGTTTGTTCCCAGAATTCAGTCTGTTATAATGATATTAATGAGCTTCCGGGCATATGTATCATATTATAATAATGGTATATTGAGACTCTGGTGAGTTGAAGGTTGTTAGGATCTTCACTGCACAGGTACCAGTGACTGGCTTAAACTGGTACTTAAATCTCTGCCTACTGGTTTCTTTGTGTGAGTTTAAAAAATGACTTCAGGTTTTTTTAATTGGGCAGATTAGGGCGGACACATTCTAAAATAGGATGACCTCAGTGTCTTTGCAGGTAGACCCGAAACCCCCTAACTTTCCTGCCTACCTCTTTTCTAAGAGTCATGAACTCCCTTATTATTAGTATGGATGTTGAGGGACAGGAAGTCTGTTTTTCCATATCCGCTTCCTGCTGAGAATGCCGTAGTTCCTGCTTACAGGGGTTTCATGGGGCTCTTTCCCTTTCTGCCTCAGTCAGGGTGGAGTCTTGGGATTTCTGCTAAAGTACCACCTCAGTCTTTAGACAAGGAAAAGAAAATACAAACTCATTTAAATCATATATCTATTAATTTCTATTACTGTTGCCTATTAAGTGAGTAAAGGGAAACAGGCTTTGTTAATATATTTATTAAAGAAAGAGTAAAAAAATCCCTTTGGCTTAAAGTCCCCTTCCCCTCAGACTCTAAGAGCCCTGCCTGGGTTACCACCATTTCTGCTTAACAATAGGCTAATGACCCTTATCAATAGCCAGAGATCTGAGTCTCCAGGGCAGTTATCAACATTGGAGGGAGAGGGCCTTTTTCCCAAAGAAAAGAGAGAAGGAAACTTAACTGGGTTTACTAAAAAGATTAACTCTGCAAGAGATGTCCCATTTCATTTCCTACTAAAAGATTAAGAATTTGCAAGTGATGTCCCTTCTCAATGAGACCTTGCAATCTCCCTTTGTTCCTGTAAGAAAGACAATTGAAAATATCAACAAGCATCACCAATATCTACCACAGTTGTAAATCAGTGAGAGTTTGAGCATGTCCGAACTTCATGCTTTCCTGTTCGCCCAGCAAATTTCTGATTTGACTCATTTAAGCGCTACACATGTCACCCTTTTCTCATTTTTCATTTGGATATTGAGTATTTTAGGAGACATTTTCATTTGCCACAACTCAGTGAGGCAGGAGTTAGACAGGATCCAGGCTAGTCCCGCTGTCCAACTGTGAAATTGTCCTAGACTAAAGGTAACCAGCATAACTTTCCCCTTCTTAGTAATGAGGAAGATTCTCAGGCAGCACATGCGCAAACAGTAGTCCCTACTACCGTGGAGTAACCTCTTGCTCACTATAAGCTTATTATACTATTACTAGCGTTGCGGTTTTTGCCCACCTCTCCTCCCACCACACCATGAGGTTCGCTTACGTATTTATGGTACACAACAAGATGGCAAAAAAACAGAGACCCCAAATGAAGGTCAGTCAAAAGGCGGACCTCAGAGCGTCAAGTGACATTCTTCAGGAAGCACCCAGTAGTCCCTCCAAAATAAATCCAAAAATTCAAGACGCTGTTGGCCTGTAGCTCACTCGGAGGACTTGCTCATGGCACACTTCTCTTGCTGGTAATTTTGCTTAATAATAAAAAAATACTTTTGCTTTTGCTTGCATTTTGTCTCTTTGTCAAATTCTTTCCAAGAAGATAGGAGCCCCAGGCTCACACAAAGCCCCACTATCTTCTTCTCCCAGTTATTAGTCAAAGACCTACATATCCTTTGTTAACCTATTAAGTAGAATAATTCTCTATCTCTAGATAATATCATTATTTGCATATCTTGAAACCCATTGAGGTGCTTTACTAAATAAGAAAATAATCTATTTAAGTTTGAAATACTTAGCCACATAAAGAAACAACCAACAAAGACATGTAAATGAGAGATGTATTTTTCTCTAGTACATTCTGGACTTTGGACAGAACAACTTCTGGGGTCAAAGATTTCAGGTGGATTTCTTTCTGTTACAGTTGTCAGATATGCTATATACAATGAGTTTTACAAGATATCACAATTGTCCTAGGATTTTCATCTAATACTGGCCACAAACCTTGTTCTTTACTTACTGGGTAAATTTCAAAGGCCTAAAAGTTGCATGTGAATTAAGAAAGCTTCATGAAGTTCAGACAAACTTTGAACTCCAAGTGGCAGTGAACAGAATAGAAAATTTCACAAAAACACCTTGATTTTCAGGGTCAGCTCAGCAGGGACCAGGCAGTATAGAACAGGTGAAAATGAAAGCTAATCAAGAAAAGAAACCCTTCAAACCACAACATCAGTCACAAAAGCTGTGATTCACAATCGGGGTACTAGTCAGGTCAGTTCTTATTTTAACCAAAACATCCCTTTTAGTTTTTTTTTTTTTTTCCCATGCTGTATCCAGATCAGAGAAATGTTTCACAACAGGTTTCTTTCTTATGTTTCATAAATAAATCAGCAAGATAAAAATAGCCACTTCTCTCAAATTTAAAGCAAAATAGAAGTCAAGGTTTCAGCAATCTTTCTCCACTCTTTTCTTTGCTGTTTTCTTATAATAATATCTAGTTTAACACAGGGAAAGAATTTTCCAAGGATAAGTACAGGCTGATTTTTGAAAAAAACATTTATAATGTTAACTATTATTTAAAATCTGGGAGCTACCAATGTTTTACTGGAAACGTAACTCTTTTTATCCTTCTTTTAACAGCCACTTTTTAAATAGAAATATTTGAGAATATAATTGCATTATATCTCTAGAATAGAAACGTGCTTCTGTTAGAAATCCTAAAACACCCGGAGCTATGAAAGTAAACCAAAGATGATTTTTCTACTTCATCTATGGAAAATAATCTCTGAAGTTTAGGGGAACATTTTATAATGGGTAGTTGTAAATGAAAGTCCCCAAGTAGAGAAAATTCTGGGAAGTTTCATGTTTGATCCCTGTATAAAACTCATACATATTTCATTTAATTTCAGAAAATTAGCCAGCATTTAGAGCCATCTTTTTCTTCTAATAGCTGCCAACACCTCCTTTACCTCTCCTCTCCTGTTCTTCAAAAAGATATAAAGGAGCTTAGATGCCAGGTATAGTGTACCTTTCCTTTTCTAAGACTGGCTTAGAGCTTCGATACTTTGAGCATATATTTAATACAGAGAGATTAATGTGGTTACTGTGGAATGAACTAAAACATAATATTCCATATTCATTATACTTCACATAATATTCATTATACTTCACATTATACTTTCAGAAACTAAGAGCTGAATTATCTTGATCCTTATATTTATTTACTTAGTAACGCCAAATTTTCCCTGGAGTATATCTTAATATCTTAGTGCTACAGATGTTATTGCGCAATTTACTTTATAATGTCACTGTAACTTTCAACTTTGTCTGAAGATATAAAAAATTGAAAAGACCATCACTTTCACTCTTACAATAACAACAGAGAGGTAGATAATCTACAAAATCACAACCTTTCAAACACATCAGAGCTGAACTCACTGGGAAATCAATTAACCCAAAATATAAGAAAGACATTCTATCAAAGAAAGAGTGAATATGAGCACTCGCTTATCTAAAAAAGGAGAAAATCATCACAGAAGCCTTTAAGAATTTCTAATAATTCTAAATCGATATTTGAAGGCTGATTGTGGACTAGCATAAAAGTATAAAAATATTAGAAACTGCAAATCGAGAAATTCACTCCAATTTAGACTCTTCTCCAAGACCCACTGTTACATTGCCTACAAGAGACCCACTTTAGATCGAAAGACATACACAGATTGAAAGAAAAGAGATGGGAAAAAGATACTTTGTGTCATAAAACAGCAAGATCTCAAAGTGACTTAAAAACAAACAAAAACAAGCAAACAAAAAACTCAATAACTATGAACACTAAGATAATAGAAAAGTTAGAATTATCTGATAAAAATATTAAAGCACTATGGCAAAAATGCCTCAGTGAGAAATTACAAACAGGCTTAAAGTAAATTTATTTAAAAGAAAGTGTATTCTAAAACTGAAAAATACTATGACCTAAATAAAAAGCTCAGTAGATAAACCCACCTATATATATATATATATATATATATATATATATATATATGATGTGAAATGGAGAACTAATAGAAATTAATAAATTAAAAAAGAGATAGAGCCTTAGAGACCTATGGGACTATAACAAAACTCAGAGTTGTATCATTAGAATTAAAGAAGAAGAGGAGAAAGAAATTAGAAATTAAAAGACATTCAAAGAAATAATGACTGAAACTCTAAATCTGGCAAGAGATAAAAAGCTAATGATTTAAGAAAGTAAGTAAACTCCAAACAGAATATACACAAAGAAATTCACATCAAAATCTATTGTAGTCTAAATTCTGAAAGCTAAAAAATAAAAATTCTTTAAAACAGTAAAAATAAAATGACACTTTGTTTATAAAAGAAAAACCTTTGTATGACAGCACATTTCTTATTAGAAACCACAGAAGCCAGAAAAAAATTACACAATATTTTTCATGTGCTAAAAGAAAAGAATGGTCAAACTAGAATCCTATAGCCAGAGAAAATATACCTCAGAAATAAAAAGAAATCAATAAATTCTCAAATAAAAAAAAATTAACATTTGTCACCAAGAGACTTAATTTAAAAGAAAAGGTAAAGTACGTTCTCTAAATAGAAAGAAAACAATAAGGAAAGGAACAAAGAAGAAAGAAAAAATATAATATAGCAAAAACATAAAAAAATATAGTAGACTGACTTTCTTTTGAGTTTTCTAAATTGTATTTGATGTTTGAAGCAAAAATTATAACATCTGATGTTATAAATATACATAAAAAATATTTAAGAAACTATATTATAAATATTAATGGGTAAAAAAGACACGAAGGAGATAAAATTCCTATACTATACTCAAACTATAAAGTTATGGTACCAATAGACGGTGATATGTTATGCATGGATAATATAATCTGTATGAACCTCTATAAAAGCTATAAAAGATACACCCAAAAACGCGATAATAAAATCTAAATAAAATTTAAAAAATATGCTTAAGTAATTAAAAGTAAGGCATAAAAAAGAAAACATAGAAACAAAAAACAGAGACTAGAAAAAAAATGTTAGACTTAAACTTATGTTCTAATATATCAGTAATTCAACATAATCACTTCATTGAATAGTACATTCTTTGTGATGATGGAACATAATACCAAATAAACAATATTCTGGGCCATAAAAAACCTAAATAATTAAAAAGAAAAATAAGTCATATAAAATATGTTCACAGAAACAATAGTCAAACTAGAAACCAATAAAGATAATGAGAAAATGTGCAAATATTTGGAAATGAAATTTTAAAAAAAGGAGAAAAACTTTTAAATAATCATGATTCTAAGAGAAGGTCTAAATGGATATTCTAAACTACATAAAACTGAATGAAAATAAAAATACAATATATCACAACCTGTGGTACACAGCTAAAATAGCGCTGAGAATAAAATTTATAGCATTAAATGTATGCCTTAGAAAAGAGGAAAAGTTTAAATCAATAATCTTAGTTCCCATCTCAGGAATGCAGAAACAGAAACGGAGAGAAAAAAGCAAGGAGATAATAAAAATGAAATAAATATTAGAGGAGAAATAAATGAAAACAGATAAAATAAAGTCAATAAAACAAAGAATTGATTCTCTGCAAATAGCAATAAACTTGACAAACCTATAGCATGACTGACAAAGAAAAAAAGCCATTAAATACAGAAAATGAGTTAGAATATAGAAGACTTGAAAAACACCAATTTAATGTAATTAACACATTATTTATTTATTTATTTTTTTGCAGGTGCATAGGAGACATTGACCAAGAGAGATCATAATTAAGGCACATAAGTAAGAAAAATATATTATTTTGGTAAAACTATTTAGAAATGTCACACATGCTATATGGTTGCATTCTGTTAACATGATCAAACATGGTCTAAAATACCAAGAAACTAATACAGTGAAAATGGATAGAGATTCGTTTTTTTTCTTTTGTAAGGTGTTGTCTGTCATTTCACTAAATTGATATTAAGATACAGTATTTTAAATACTTTTATATGAAGAATAAATTATATTTTTAAGTAGTAGAAGCCAAAATCTTAAATTTTATAAAATAAAGCTAATCCTAGAATTAGAGATTAAAATGTCACAGAGCTGAATCTGCGAATGTTTTTTTTTTTCTTTTGGCTTTTATTTTTAAAACATTTATTTATTTAAATTAGTTTTAAGTACACAGTACATTGGTTAGATATCTATATAGTTCATAAAACAGTTACCCCAATTGCTCCCTCCTTCCCTGGCCCTCCACCTAGACATCATATTAATGCTAACTGCATTCCCTCTGCCGTGCTCCACATCTCCATGCCCAACTATCAACTACTAAATTGTTCTTCTTTAACCTTTCACCCAATTCTCCCAACCCTTCCACCCTCCTCCCCTCTGTCCATCACCAAATTGTTCACTATATTGTTGTCTGTTTTTGATTAGTTCAGTTGTTACATTTCTTGAAAAATCCCTTTATAAGCAAAACTAAAATAAGTAAGCAATGGCAGCAACTATTCTCCACTTTAAACTCCTTGTTTATATGGCAGATATTTCAACATTAATGATCTTATAATAAGTGCAATAAAAGATGCTGTTAGAATAGGATTGTACAATTCAGGGTTGGTAGTATTCCATTAGAGTGACCAGCGTGCTTAAACTGTCATGAACTCTAGTCTCTTAGCAGGAGACTAAGAAAAGCTAGTCATAAGTGATGGGAGCAGATTAAAATAAAGCAGTTAGTGGATAGTTTGGCCATCAAAAAGAACATATTTAGAAAATGAATGAGTAAGCTGGGAGATCAATGTAAAAAACTTTACCCAACAATTAGTAGGAAAGGATAAAAATAAAATGAGGAGGACAGAAGTTTAGCGTCAACATATAGGAATAGGAATGCCAGAATAACTAATAATTCCACAGTAGGGAGGAAATATCTGATTAATAGTACCTGAGAATTTCCTGAAATTGAAAAAAAA
>PVKZ01003398.1:0-135123 GCA_004027375.1 Macroglossus sobrinus
CTCTCTCTCTCTCTCTCTCTCTCTCTCTCTCTCTCTCTCTCTCTCTCTCTCTCTCCCCTTCACTCTCCCCCGACTGCCTGAAAATTTTAACTTTTGCCAATCAGTACAGAATATGCTTTCTTCTACCTCCTTTCTAATCCCCATCAAGAAACAATCTGTGTACCTCAGAATGAAGAAAGACAAGAAGATGAGGCAGTGAGCCAGTGAGTACAGCTACCTCTCCCTTTTCTTTTCCATGTTCACCACACTGTAGGTTAGCCATCGTAGACTGTTCTAGTGGAAAGACCATATCCACAAGTCACTACATGTAAGTCAGTCTTCTCCCTTTTCATCCCCTCTGTTCCTCCTCAGCTATTGATTTGGACTGATGGAATCCATTCAACACACCATAGATGGAGTTGCATTTACAAATGGAAATGTTATCAATGGCTTTTACCAAGCCAGTCTTTTCTTCAAGAATAATATAACCAGTTTGAATTCTGTGGCATGTTTAATTTAAAGAAGAAATTATTAGGTTGAGGTAAAGAACATATGACATTCATCTTCAAATATATGATGTTTCACTGTTGAAATAAGATTGGACTTTTATAGAAATATAGAACTATTAGAACAGTGATTCAAAAATGAGGGTGTGATGGTAAATAGAGTCACTTCTTCAGGGAATTTCTTCAGGGTACAACCCCTTTCTCTGCTGAAATGATAATGTGCTTACAGCTGAGTGTCACTGCTACCTATCGGAGTGCGACCTATTTCTTAGGAGTGATAGGATAAAAAAAAAAAAACGAGATCTATCAAATTGGACTATAAATTCCATGAGATCAACTAAGCATACATAATTTCCTCATCTTTTTATTCCTAAGACCTAATTGGGGCTGGTATGTGGCAAATGCTCAAACACTTTTTCAAGTATTGTTTTATTGGTGAGTTAAAGATAAAAAAGTCAGGGAAGCAAATTTTATTTTAATGTAAGTAGAATGATGTAATAAAAGCACTGTCCATGGAGAGACAGCGAGCTCTTCATTCTTGGAGTTCAAGCATAAGCTGGGGAAACCATTACATAAACTGGGGAAACTGCTACATAAACTGGAGAGTTGACCAGATCTCTGAGGTTAGCAGAGTGGCAGCCAATTTGGCTACAGGTCAAAAACAATTACAACACCTTCTACTTTACGAAAAGTTTTATTACTTAAAAGTTATAAAAGGATGTATCCTGAAATATCATCAATTTAAACCAGATGAATTTTATAAATTTTTAATTTATATTTATATATTTTTTACTATGATTAACATTTGTACCTTTGAAAGTCTCCAAGAACTTGGTCTTTTTCTGTAGAGCACTGTATGAATTCTGATACACATTTGCCCAGAGCTCTTCTCCTTCTCCTTCTGCTTCTCCTTTTCCTTCTTTTAATTCTGAATGAAGTTTCTCATCCAAGGAAATGTGGTACTTGATAACCACCCCTTCAATATCTATGCGTTTCACATTTATACTGAACATCTGTGGCCCATTTAAGGAAGTAATAAAGTGGTATGCCTCACGCCCAACCACTGGGTTTGCTGTGATGATCTTTTGGCAAAGACCACCACCTCTCATCAGTAAACTCATGTAGCCTCTGTGAGTCAGAGTAAATGGAATTGTCAGCCAGAGGAGGGGTGAATTACCTATTACTAGCATTTTTTCTTGCACAACGATTCCCCTTTCCCCAGTGATGGCGAAGTACCTGAGATTGTACATCATGCCTGTTCTACTGGAAGCACACAAGAAGTCGGTGACCCCATGCTCTGAAAATAAAACCCAAGTTTTCTATGTCAGTATTTCTCCACAACCTGTTAATATACTTTTAAAAGAGAGTGATAGAAAATTCTTAACCTACTTCTCAGTCTGGACCATTCTTAAAAATTTTGGATTTTCTACTGAATGAAACAAATATCCTAACTTTATTCACCTTAAGAATTATTCCTTAGCACCTTTAAGGATTTTAAAAGTCTTCTGGGCCCCTCCTGTTACAAGTGAGAAATCTGGGGTCCAGAGTGGTGCAATGATGTCATCTACCTCCCCTGTCGGCTCCACACTCATTGACTGCTTCCCTCAGGCCCTCTCCCTGGGGCCATTCTCCGTGCTTCTTGGATTCTCAGGATTTGACACCTTACAGGGTATTGAAGAGACTGAGACTGTGTGAAAACTCATTGTGATATCTTAAACTGTCTCTGAATAGAGCTTTTATCTTTATATTTTTATTATATTCTGCTGTGCGAATAAAGTAGAAATATCTCTATTCATAACACAAAAACATGTACGTTCATTCTAAATAGTTACATAAGTCACTGCATATGCCTCTAAAATCATTTATGTAATTTTTTTGAAAAAAAGTACTTTATATTCTTTTTCCCATATAGAGAGTTTTAAGTGATTTCAAACATGTGCCTGTATTATTTGATGCTTGACTTTGAACAGAGACTTTTGGAGGTAATGTATTTTGAGTGCCAAATTTTACCTTGTTATATGTTATTTACTATAAGGGGTATTTCTATTGCAGAAGAAAAGCAATAAGCTAAAGATGAGAACTTTTTGTTTAAGTTCAGTATCTGCCACTCAGTAGCTCTGTGACTTAACCCAAGTCACCTAAACTTTCCTGGCAGAGATGTATGTGTGTCAGCAGGGGCAGAGATGGGGGATAGGGGAGGAGAGGTAAGAAAATCCGAACTGCTTTTCTCATTGGATTGTTGCTAGTATCATTCAATACTATATCTGAAAGTTTTTGAGAATTATAAATCAATTTTAAGTTAGTATTACAATGGTCAGAACATTTGTCATTGCCACATAGCATGCTAAGTGGCCACAATGTGTTTAAAAGTTAAAAGCGGGGTTCTTTGATCTGCCAACTTGGATGGAATCCCAGCTTTACCACTTACTATCTGTGTGCCCCCAGTGGGTTCAGTGAGTTACTGAACCCACTGCCTACTCTAGACATCCTGAGGGAATACCAATTTAGGACACACCTTATTGGGTTGTGTTAAAATTAAGTACAGCAATGATGCAAGCCTCCTAGTGAAATACTCAACCCACAGCTAATAAACTTTAGTCTTTGTATTATGAGATTCCTGATGTCCATATGGTTCTGTGAAGTAAATAACCTGAGAGTGGGTTTCTTAGTCCTGAAAATATTTTTCTTAGGTCCCCTACCTATAGAGCTCTAGCTGAGACATCACCTCAAAAGACATTGAGCAAATTCAGGTGTCATGAAACAAAATCACTGACAGTAAGAATTCATGAGTTTGAGGATAAACTCAAGAATATCTACTTTTATTCTGCCCTCCTCACTCTCGTCTTCAGAACTGGAACTATGTCTTGCAGGAAAATTCTTCAGAGAATTGACTCTATAAATTTGGATAAATTTGGATAAATTTGGATTCATATTGTGCCTCTGTTACCTACTTGTTGGTTGGTTGGGAAAGTTGCTTCAATTCTCTGAAGCTCACTTCCTTTGCTCATAAAATGAAGGCGACCTTACAGAACTCTCATGCATCTTGAAAGTAATACCTGGAAATCTCTTAACATATATTAGGCCTTCAATACAAAGTTCCTATCAGTATTTTTCTTCTTTAAATTGTCTATTCTGATTGTTACCACCATGATGGCTATCATTTCTACACCTAGTCCTAGGTATTGGCCGAGATTCCTAAGAACTAAAGAAAAACACAGAAGAGGATAAAGGTAGGAAAAAGCAAAGAATCATGATGAGCGCAAAGAGCGTTCACTAAAATTCAAATTAGCAAACACAGAACAAGAAATGTATTCTGGTCCAGAAGTGAAGGAACAGTCTTCATCCTGCCTGTAAAAGAGAACACTGATGAGATGGTGCCACTTAGTGGTATCCTCCAAGTACTACAGGAAGTGACTGTAAGCAGTGGGGAAATAATTGCCAAAGAGAGGCGTCTTTACTTGAGGTGGGAAAGCACATTCTTCTTTCTCACCATCCTGAGCAGGGCTGTGGACAGCACACTCATATATGTTCAGCAACACTTTACTAATTTGTTTATTTCTATATTTATAGTTAGAGCCTCTCTGTGCTTATATATTAGCTTATTAGTAATGAATCAGGAATTAACTAAAATATTAATCACCAGATAACAAAGAATGGTGAGAGTATTCTTGACATTTGCAAGTTAAACTGTGGCCTTAATCACCATCAGAATCCTTTCCCCATCTGAGAAGAAGGAAGACAATGCTCACCTTTAATTATGAAAGTTAAAGAAGAATGTTTTCTCTGATAGTGCATCCTGTAGTTACTTACTGACAATTATTATCGTTTAAACACAATTATGTTAAGTGAGGGGTCCTACAGAGCTGTACAGACGTTCTGTCTTGAACCTCTGGGAAAGAGAAAATCAGCAGATTCAATTATCCTTATATTATTCATTCACTTATTTACAGTAGAAGCTATGAAGAAAACCTAATTTTGCCAACAGGGGGAAAATCTAATAGCCTGAGTATGAAGCAGTGAATCCATCAACTATAAGGAAATCTTGTTTTATAGTTTAAAATTTTAGAATTAGAAGGCAGTTTAAAATTTTGGTGGCCCAGCTCCTTCTGTTATAGATGACATTATATTTGCCTAACTTGTATTTTTGTGATTTTTGTATTTTAACTTTGATTGCTGTATTAGGCTTTGTATGGAACAATCTGAATCTATTAACAAGTCAGGCTGTAAAATACCTTCTACAATGTGTCATTTATTGAGAGAGAGTAGGCCTGGGGAGAATTAGAAACAGCTGAAGGCACATACAGGCCCAAAGCTGTTCCTGTTTTAAAAGCAGTTTAAAAGCTGAAATGAAGAGAAAATAGGAAGAGACAAAAAGTTAGAGCAGAACAGATGTCGCTGCTGGCCTCAGAGGCAGGAAGAACCACCCTGGCAGTTCGACTTGCTTTCTCCCCCACTCTCTGACATCCCAGCCTCACCTGGGCATGGGAGAAGAGGGAACAGGTGTGCCCCAGCCCTGAATGCCCTTGTTTTACAGAGATGCCATTGGCCTTTGGTAAAAGCTGGGAAACATCTCCCATATAGTCTAGTTTTGTTCATTAAAGTAATATTTTTGAGTTCCTGATTTGTGCCACTCTATAAACATCCCAATGGCTTACTCCTCTTTGCCTAGGGCAAAGTGATTCTGTCCCTGAAATGACTCTCCTTTGAATATCTACATCTCCTCTCCCCATCACCCGACCCCTCCCACCTCCTATTACCATTTTCTCCTCACCACACCCAGGGAATGTTTTGCAAAGTTCTTGGTTCTGCGAATAAAAGACAGATCAGACACAGTGTCTACCCCAAGAATCTTTCTGCCTAGTATCACCACCATGATAAAACTCCCTGTAAAATAGTCCATGAGTTCAGAAAGTTAGAGAATGCTTCTGAAGCTTCATGGTTGGCTATTTGGTTCTTCCACCTTTTATGGTCAAGTTCTACTATGGAATGACAGGAACAGCCATCAGGAAGGATACTTGACCTAATTCATAAGCTAAAAATTGCCATTTCAAATAAGATGAATCAAAGACACTTGAAGAACTGGAAGTATTCTTAAAAAATACTTTATATAGTATTTTATAATAATATACATATTCTACATGAAGTGAGATGCACTTTATATAGAAGAAGGTTTCTGCTCGATTGTTTCATTCCAAGCGCTAAAATAGGATTCTTTGGCAATATAGCCGCTTCAGATTCACTCAACATTGACATAGTAGTACAGTATTCTGACATAGGTGTTGAAACTCAATTTTCAACATGGGGGGAGGTCTTCAAACCTCTAAAAGGCAATTCTCAGACACCAGCAGGTGCCCAAGAATTCAACTCAATTCTGACACTATCTATCCAGAGATAGCATAAATCCTATAAAATTCTCTTTCCCCCCACCTTCTGTCTCCACCTGCTTCAGATGCCAGTTGCAAGTCTGGGTTTTTACCTCTACTTCAGACCTTCTGGCTATAATCAGAGGTTTCCATGACTCCCTCCTTCCTTGTGTTCAATTAATTTGCTACTGTGCCCTACAAAACTCAGAGAAATATTTTACTTACTAGATTGCTGGTATATTATAAAAGAATATAACTCAGGAATAACCAGAAGGGAGAGATGCATAGAACAAAGTATGGGGAAAGGGCATGGATCTTCCACGCCCTCTCCCGAGTGCCACTCTCCCCTCATCTCCAGGTGTTCACGTCTCAGAATCCAGAGATTAAATAATTGACCATTGGCAACTGATTCAACATCTAGGCTTTCTCCTCTCCCAGGTTGTTTGAAAAGCGGGGTGGAGAGTGGGGACTGAAAAATTCTACCCCCTAATCACATGGTCAGCTCCGTTGGCAACCAGGCCCCATCTTTTGGTGCTTTCCAAAAGTCACCTCATTAACATGACAAAAGACATCTTTATCACTCTCAACATTTAGGAAATTCCAAGGGTTTTGGGAGTTGTGAGCCAGGAACTGTGGAAGAACACCAAATATATATGAGAAATATATTTTGGTCATCTGAACAACCAGATATATATTTCTTGTGAATCATGGTATCTCTGTCTGAATGAAATGATCTTCTCACACAGATGACCTTAATGGTTGCCATGATTCCCACAGTGCAATTCTGGAAAGTTCTAGGAGGTAGTATGGGTACTGAAAAATACATAAGCCATGGCATTACAACCTTGGGCAAGTTATTTATCCTCTTTGACCCCATATCCTCACCTGCACAAAGAAAATAATGATACTCAGAAGGGATGCACAAATTGGAATAATATGGTAACACTTCTAGTAAAGAGCATGGCACAAATGAGGTGTTCTTTAAAGAAAGGCATTGTCATTGCCATCTAAATACTTCTTGTACTCACTCCCTGATACCCTCTCACAAATTCCCAATACACACCTCCTGTGAGATCACCCAGCTGTCTATGCTTTTAGCAAAGCCAAATTTTGCAGTTTTATTATCTGCCCTTATATCTAATTTTTTCGTGGTGTCAATATCTGTTGTTACTACTTGGCAATATTCACCACCTTCTTTACTGTTTGCTATTCTCCTGTTTTCTTCTCTCTTCCAACTTCCTCTACAAATTCTGGCTTGAATGCTAATGCACTTTGTCCTTTGTGACTTTTTAAAGATATTGAAATTGCTCTATTCCTTCTGAATATCAAACCAAGAGGCCATTAAGTGCCATGTGCCATCTTGGGTCAAGTCCAATTAGTATTCTGGTTTGATGGCTTTAATGATGATGCTCTAAGTCAGCTTTTTTTTTTTCCTTTTGGACATATTTTTAATTTTTTGCCCCCTTTGATCCTCTGGGTTCCTTGCCATTTTAGATATATAGGATTACTGGAATTTGACCTCTAGGATAACTGCAATCTTGCTGTAAAACATATAGGTTTACTCTCTAACAGTTAAGAAGGCACTGGAAGAACAACAGCATTTCCTGTAGTCAGAAGTAAAGAAATATATTCTAAATTATTGAAAGCTGCATATTAACCAAATTTTTCCCAGTTCTCTTTTAATATAACGTATTCTACATATCACTTACCTTGGCTGCTGTTTTAAAGGAGTACTTATTTTTCTTTATTTTAAAGGAAAATGCTGCTGCTGGGTCCATATCATAGTTTCACTTTGTGTCCTGTGTTTAGAGGACTATGCTACCAGATCTAAGATATATGATGAGTCACCAGGTAGTAGCTCCCAAAGACAGTGGCAGGTGTCAAGTCTCTCTGTGAAATTCACCTGCAACTGATACATGCCGATGAAGAGGGTCAAGTTTTGGTCACTTTAGAGAAGCTGTTCCCAACCTCTTTGGCACTAGGGACTGGTACTCCTATGAGAATCTAATGCCTGATGATCTGAGGTGAAGCTGAGGCAGTGATGCTGGCACTGGAGAGCGGCTGCAAACAGACAAAGCTTCCTACTTGGTGCTCACCTCCTGGTTTGTAAAATGTCAAGTCTATCTCATATGATAAGGATGGAGTGATAGAATAGTTAAAGATTCTTGTGCAATTAAGAAAATCTTTAGTTACTGAAGACAGTCATCTGTGGAGAAGATTTGAGGTTTTACATGAAATCCAGTATCAGAGGTTACAATTGACCCTTGAACAATGCAGAGGTTGGGGGAACCAACACCTCACTCAGTTGAAAATCTGAGTATAAATTTTGAGTCCTTAAGTTGAAAATAGCCTACTATTGATCAGAAACTTTACCAATAACATAAACAGTTGATTAACACTTATTTTGTATGATATAGATATACAATATACTTTATTTTTTCAATTAAGAAAGAAAAAAATATTAAGACAATCATAAGAAAGAGAAAATACACTTACTGTATTGCAAAAAAAAATCCATGTATAAGTAGACCTATGAAGTTCAAACCCACATTATTTAAAGGTCAACTGTATTTACTCAGATAATAATTTAAAATAAGACAAACCATAATGTCTTTATACATGCAGAACTCCTCTAAACTATAATCCAAAGGTGTCTACCTATTAACACATCTATTAATTAATGGAAATTTGCTTGGAGACAAAGTGTCCTTGCTTGGCTAAAGCTTTACTGGGAAAAAGGCACATCTTTCTTGGTAATATTTTTGCAACTACTCCCAGCCAGCATAAGCTTTGTTCACTCTACTTCTGCTCATTTCAGCAGAAAGCCCTCCTTTGGCTCTTTAATTAATGGCTGGTTTTATGATGTGAATAGGTGCACACTCTGACTTTTTTGCTGCCCTGCAATATTGCTTCACAGGCAAGAAAGTGGCAAAATAGAACAAAGCCCAATCTCTTTCACTTGAACAAACATTCCTTTTGTAATGTTCCTTTGCTCCCAGACTTAATACCATACATTTATTTTTTTCTGAGCTGAATTGCTCTGCTTTAACCTAGTTACATAAGTGATCAAAGCCCTCCCTGAATTCCCCTCATCTTTCCACAGTCTCTGGCAGAGCCAAGCTCGAGAGTCTTTCTGCCCTATTAAAAAAAAAGAGGGGCTACTTTGTGGAAATGGTTTGTTTCCTTTATTATTTCACTTGTTTTAATATAATCATAACATCATTTTTCTGCTAATCATAATTCATAATAATGTAAGGAATTTAATTTATTTTTTCTTTTTGGACATATAAATTGTGGCTTCTTAAGCTCAGCACTAGTGACACTTTGTTTCAATTCTTTGTCATGGGAGGGTCATGTGCTTCATAAGAATTTTAGTAGCAGCCCTGGCTCCTGCCCACTAGAGGCACACACACACACCCACTTTGTGACAATCCAAAATGTCTCCAAATATTACAAAATGTTCCCCTTGGGAGAAAATCACCCTGAGGTAGACTAACCTTTTTATCTATGAAGCTACAGCAGTCAGAAGCAGACTTCTAGAATGTCTTAAAGGGGGAAAACAAGAACTTGGATTTTGATCAGACTTGGTCTCTACTCTTTAGTTAATTCCTAAAGCATACTACTGAGTGTTTTCTGGACAAATTTTCTCAGATACAACCATTGCTATCTAAACTCTTGCCCAATTCTTTACATAAATAATAGTTTACAAAATCTGTTCCATACTTAGAATCTCATTTAATTTCACAACGATAAGAAGTGGATACTAATAGCTGGTCGACTATGAGAAGTAGATGTCATGGAAAAAAGGTTTGGAAGAAGACAGGCTAGATCTTCAATTCTGGCACCACTGTTCACTGGTTATGGAAATTTAAGTCAGTTCTTAGGCTTCTGGGCAACCCAGTTTTCTCATTTGAAATATGGGATTATTAATATTTTAGAGAAATGTTGAGAGAATTAGAATAAAGTGAGATATGTAACAATATATCTCACCAGTAGATGCTCAGTCAGTTACAATTTTGTTTGTTTCTTTGTAACACCAAGACCAGAGCTTTGTGTCCTATACCATAGGACACACTGAAGCAACTTTCTCAAAAGTGGCAGGTTTTGCACTTATGCTGGTCAGAGACCTCTTTAAGAATCTGATAAATGAAAATTTATTAAAATGAACACAATTTGTAGACAATTTAAAGATATTCACAGATACCTCTGAAGTGTATAGCAAGGCCAAGTGAAGAATCCTTTTAAAATTAGCCTTCTCATTTCATCTTTTTTTCCAGTGGACTCACGTAATTGATGCCTAATTGTTATCCTTGCCCATTGTTTTAAACTAGCACCCACTTCTGTGGAAACAAGTTGATTCATATTTTCCCTTATTCTAGTGATCAGCCAACAGGTCCTTGAAATAGTCATTGGTTTGATAGAGTGCAAAGAAGATTGCCAATTTCCCTTTTTCGGGGAGGAAAAATGGTAAAGAAGAATAATTGATAACAAAGGGTCAAGATCATTCAATATGATTAATCATTGTTATTAGTTTCCTATTGCTGCTGTAACACATTACCACAAACTTAGTAGCTTAATGCAGCACAAATTTATTATCCTGTAGCTCTCGAGGTAAAAAGTCCAAAACGGGCCTCACTGGGCTAAACTCAAGGTCTTGGTCAGGCTGCATTTCTTTCCAGAGGACTGAAGGGGAAATCTAATTTTCTTGCCTTTTTTTTGTCTTATAGAGACTTTCTGCATTGTTTTGGCTCATGACCACCTTCCATCTGCAAAGCCAGTGAGAGCCAGTTGGATTTTTTTCAAATGGCATCACTCTGACACTTCCCTGTCTCCCTCTTCTACCTTTAAGGACACTTATCATTACATTTGGTCCATCAGGATAATCTATCTTAAATCCAGTTGATTAGAAAATTTAATTCTATCTGCACCATTCTCCTCTGCCATATAATGTAACATATTCACAGGCTCTGGAGATTAACACACAGACAACCTTTGGGAGGCAATTATTTTACATACTATGGTCCCCTTTTCCTTGGTATTTTTGATGACAAGGAAGAAATAAGCCCTGTTACAAGCTCTGATGAACATTTACAATTTAGAAAAGCAACAAGTTGACAGTATTTTTGAATTGTCATTATAACCATGTATTTTTGGATAACATCTCCTCAAAAACTCCATGTCACCTTTAAAAATAAGGTCTCTGAAAAGTTACATACACCCAGTTCATAATTTCTCAGCAACTTAATGTCTTCCAATTATTGATAATTTAGGCAACTAGAGAAATTCTTTATATTTCACTATACAAAATTAAGAGAACTCACATGAATTTTGTAAAGCAAGTTGCAAATAACAAGTAGAGATACCAATGAAGACTAAATCAAGCCTGCATAAATTAGAAAAGGTTCAAAAGAAATCAAAGCTCATTTGGCAAAGGAAGGGGACAAGGCTACTCAGAAGGAAACAATAGGTTGCACTGCACATTCACCATCTGGCTTGCTGTCCTGTTGCTTCATGGCACCCATCTCTAGAATGTTCCTCACTATATTCTTCTGCAAATCAAGCATCCTCATCTTTTTCATTCTACTTGATCTTTTTTTAAAAAAATTATTATTGTTGTTTTGTTTTTGTTTTCCTCCAGGGGACCTGCCTACTTGTCTCTAATCCTTATTTAGTACCACCTACCTACCACCTTAAAAAGTTTCAAGTCCATCATCCTAATCATTTTTAATAAATGCCCCACTGTCCTTGGCATTCATTGGGTGTTTAGTCATATTTAATCCTGTTGCTGTCTCACTTTCCAAAACAACTATTTTATGCCGTTTCTCTTCTTAATCCTCCAGTGCATGCCTTCTCCTCTCCTGCCAGGATCCTGGTAAGATTGCACTCCACAGTTCTAGTCAAGGTCACCGATGATGGAATTTGCTAAGTCTGGTAATCAAATCTCAATCTTTATGTGATATGACATGGACTTGGTTGACCATATCCCTTCCTTTGGCTTCTAGGATATAACTATCTCTATTCCTCTTTTTCCTCACTGGCTGCTGCTTCTTGGTCTCCTGAACTCCAAATGTTGGGTGGCCCTAGGGCTCAGCAACTCAGATATCTTTTCTTCTTCATTCACAATTTCTCCCCAGGTGGTCTCATCCAGTTTTCTGGTTTTACAAACCATCTTATATGTCGATGTCACAAAACTTTCACCTTTCTCCTCACCTCCAGATTATACCTTTATTAGGATCTCTAATAGGCCGCCCAACATGACTTAAATGAAACCTGATTTCTACCCTTCCCATAACCTTACTCTTCTTGCTGTTTTCTCCAGCTCAGTAAATGGCAACTTCATCCTTCTAGTTAGGCCACAATTTGTGGAGTCATCCTTGACTTTTTTCTTTTATACTCCATTCCCATCTGTCACAAATCCTGTTAGTCCTACCTTCAAACTGTATCCAAAATTCAACAACCTCTCACTACTTCCACTGCTATCACCCTGAATCAAATCAAAATCATCTCCCCAAGCATTATTTTAGTAGTATCATAATTGGTCTTCCTACTTCCTCCCTGCTCACATAGTCTATTCTCAACACTACCCTGAGTTCTTCAGTGTGCTTGTCCATTAAATGCCCTTAAAAACTGGTACCATTGTTGATGGAATTAAGACAGATGGTTGACACAGACCCTGTCCAACTTTTGGGTGGAGGAGATTCTTCAGCACTTGAGGTTTAAGGAGGTTGTGACTTTTATCCTGGAGTTGTTTTTACTACCTGGCCTATTTATGTCTATCATCAAAGTCCTTGGCTATGACTCGTCCAAAAGTCTTACTGGTACTTTGTCATTCCCGATTAATTTCTCCCTGCCAAAGTACTTTCCTTGTGTTTCTATTCAAATGTTTATAGTTTGCCTACCTTGAAGTAAAACTCTTCATCCTTTCCCAGACACTGAGTTCCCATAAGGTAAGATTTGGGTGCAATATGGCTTAGCTCTCTTTTTCCTCCAACACACCTGCCATCCGCCCCTCCCCGGGAAAGGCAATGCTTTCAAAAGTTTGATGGAGTCCAGCTAAATGGAGTTTAGCAAACAAGTAATGAGTGCCTAGTGTGCGCCAAGCACTGTTTCTGTCATGGATGGTACAATGCTCTAGGGGCAGCCACCAAGGCCTGAGGGTGCAAAGCAAGACAGAAGAGGCTGAGAAAACCAGGGTAACGAAGTGGTGGAGACGGAGGGAGAGAAAGAGGAGCGGGAGGGGAAGGAGGAGACAAGGGGAGGGGGAGGAGCTTCAGGCGGTAGCCACGCGGCCTGCTCCGTCCGGTTCGGATCGGCGGTCGCATGGCTTCGGCCTCCGCTGCAGCCCTGTCGGGCCGCGGGGCCGGGAATCTGCTGCAGTTCCTGCGGCTGGTGGGGCAGCTCAAGGTGAGACGGCGCCGGCGGCTCGTCCGGGGCGGCGCGGGGACAGGCCGGGGCGCCCGCGGGCCTAGGAGGCGCCGCGGTCCCCACCGGGCCGGCCCCCCCATCTCCCTCCCCCCCCCCCCGGCCCTCGTGCCGCGCAGGAAACACCCTGCGGGGGCCGTGGCGCCGGGCGGTAGTCGGGGAAGCGGGCCGGCGGTTACGGGGTGCCGGGCCCTGGGCTTCTGGACCGCGGAGCGGCGGGGGCGCGGCCCGGTCCAGGCGACCCTGCCGGAGGCTCGTGGCGGGACTTGGGCCGTGGCCCGAGCTTGGCCCGAGCCTGCCCCGAGTACAAGTACTTCCGAACTCACGACCCCACAACTGCGATGATGGGGGTGGGCCTCTGAGCAGCAGGTGGCACGAACAGAACCCACTCGTCCTGCACATTTTAAGTGGGGTGCTCAAAATCTGTCTCACCTGTGCGGAAATAACAGACCTTGACATCACATTCCTCTGTGTGCGTGCCTCCCCGGGCCCCCGTCCGTTAGTGGTGCTGCAGGGTGTCAGCGAGTTCAAAGCAGATTATTTCTTTCATGAGTTTATACAATTTCTAGAGTTTATAAAATTCCTGAGAACTGTCGACTTTCGAGGAGGAAGTGCAGTTTCACAAGATTATATCATGACCTGAATAAAAGGAAGAGCCTGACTGGTGTCGGAAAAGTGTGTGTGTCATCTTCAGAATTTGGAAGTCTGTCTCTTGTTCCGGTTCAAGCTTTCACCACAGTGTTTTCTACTTGAGTCTGACTAATAGGGTTGTTTGAAGGCAAAAATTCCCAACTCTTGTAGTCATGAAAATAAACGACTTTGCAGTTTTGTTTTTATGTGTAAAGAACTTGCACATGTTCTGTAATTTATACATCAGTAGCACAGGGCAACTTCACTGTTGAACTTTTGTATTGTATATTTGTAAATTATTCTTCTCTCTTTTGAAAATTCTCTGACCAGACTAGTTTATTTTATTCCAGATATCGATCATTTTGGCTAATTAAGTTTTTTTAAATGTGTTCTGAAACCATTATCCTGTTTCTGTGCCTTATTCCCTGGACTTCTCTTGAAGAGCGTAGCTGATAGTTAATATTTTTATAAACTTTCTCTGCTTCATTTTCATCAGAGAGTCCCACGGACTGGCTGGGTGTATAGAAATGTCGAGAGGCCAGAGAGTGTATCAGATCACATGTACAGGATGGCAGTTATGGCTCTGGTGACCAAAGATGATCATCTTAACAAAGACCGGTAAGCTATGAACTTTAGTGCTTGTTAGGGTCTCTGGGCTGTGATTCTCCACCACTTTTCATGGCTGAGGACTGTGTCAAATTCTTATATGTTTGTTCTATATGTCAATAAAAAATATTTAGGGCAAATCATACAGGTTTAGGATGTGGGAGGGGAACAATGTGTGTTGATTGCATCAGTTGTTAATTGAACTCTGGGTTTTCTGTTGGAAAGGAAAAGAGTCTGCCTTGGTCTTAAAGAAAAATAAGTGTAATATTAGGATTTCCAGGGCCTCTGAGGGTGTTTTATGTCTAAAATTCTATGACTTTGAGTCCACTGTATATACTTTTATGTAGCCACTTTTATGAATATTAGCACCAATCTGTGAGGTGACTTTTTGGAGTTGTATGTAGAAGATATAACTGAGAAAGAGATATCTTCTCTTCCTGCAGTTAATCAGTGGTGTGTAGAATGCTTTTTGAGCACAGGAGAGTTTCCTAGAAATATAAGACAGTAAATAAATCCCAAATGAATTATATAGGCCTCAAATGGCTTTTATAAATAGCACAAAATAAGTTACGTTAGAAACTTAGCACAGTATTCTAACAGAAGACTTCACCTATTTTTGGGTGATCTTGAGGGGATGGAATCTGAGATGTGCTCTGTAGGGTTGATTAAGCAGAGAAGTAGAAGGCACAACACACAGAGGGAAGGGCATAGAAACCAAAGCCATGGTGGCAAGAAAGTAAAGGTGTACTTTGGAAACGATAAGTACATCAATTTAATTGCAGCAGAGGTTCATTAGGGAGTCTGAGGAACCCTGTACTCTGTAGATAATGTAGAACTGAGATTTTTGGCAAACAGTACAAAATGAACATGGTGTCAAGTGGAGATGAAGCTAACAGTAGTCTGAGATTTGAAAAGGCTGTAGGTGGGGACACCTAAGAGGAGATAGTTAGGCCTTACACTGTCTTGGTAATCGTGGGAACATGAAATAGACTGGCCCTCTGGGGCATTTATCTCATGACCTGCCTTCATTATTTTGACAATGATTATCCTGATCACTAGTCAGTATTACTAATAATCAGCCATTTGTGGAATAATCAAAATGTGCCAGGAACATAAATTATCAAGTTTAATTTTAATACTAACCTTATGAAGTATTATTCCTTTCTTACAGATGATAAAATGAAGGCCAACCAAACTTAGCATTTAAAGAAATAAAGTAATTTAGCCAAGGTCACACAGCTAATAAATCTTGGTTACTGTATTTGAACCCAGATCTATCTGAACTCCATTCATTTCTGTATAAAGGGCTGCATTTTGACATCTAACTAGTATGTTGGGGGAAATGATTGTTTGAGTTTTGTATTAGTAAGTAAATACTAGAACCAGATCATCTCTTGGCTTTGTAATCTGAAGTTATCAGTCTTTTAAACTAATATTTGAGAAACCAGCCATTTTTTAAAAATACATAGGCTAATAATTTTCTCTGCACTCATGTATTCTTATAAATATTAACTAGCAATTTTGATACAGACTGTTGAAGGTTGGTAGAATATAATTAGTTTAGAAAATACTTCATTAAAATACCCTGTGAAGATGGAGAAATAAAAATATGTTCTGTAACTTCAAAATAATAGAAGGAATTTATAATGAATATGATTTTGTGTAATTGTTCACCATTTCTTGCATGGTCAGATGTGTACGCCTAGCCCTGGTTCACGATATGGCAGAATGCATCGTTGGGGACATAGCACCAGCAGATAACATCCCCAAAGAAGAAAAACATAGGCGAGAAGAGGTCAGTGTTGACTATTGGCTTCACAAGAGACCACCACAAAAACCTGTTGCTGAAGTAAAGCTAAATTTATTAGATCTTTTGGAGTAAGAGAGAACCACCTCAACGGAGTCTTAGTGTCTTAGGAAGGGAAGGTCAGGGGAGGATATTTATATAGAGTTTTAGGCCTAGGCTAGAGGAAGTTTAGGTAGATCTTACAAAACGGGCAACTAGTTAACATATACAGATTTTAGGACATAATAGCCTTGGATTGGTGGGACTGGTGAGGCAAAGTCTTAAAGAGACTCTTGAAGAGTAAACTGTTAGTGTTTACTCTGTTTTGGGGTGGTTTACAGTCATATCTTCCAGAAGTAAGTATGTCCTGGAGTAAGAGGAATTGGTTCTTGGTCGTTCTCAACCTTCTCACATACACACACACACATATATATATGTGTGTGTGTGTGTGTGTATATATATATATATATACACACACACATATATATATGTATATATATATGTAGTTATTATTTGGTGAGTTTTACATTAGTCATTAAACCTATTTGTATTAGTAAAAAATGAACAACATCAATAAAATATTAAGTCAATATTATTATTATTTTATTCTATTATTATTTTTACACCTATAGTACCCGGTCTTCCTAGGTGGTCTCTCATCCAAGTACTAACCAGGCTCGACCCTGCTTAGCTTTAAAGATCAGACAAAATTTGGGATTTAAACCCAGATGCCAGGGCCAAGAGGCTGGAAAATCCAAGGAGGCTTTTTTTTTAAAATTAATATATATATTTTTTTAATAATGCTAACCGGCTGGTTCTCATTTTAGGCATTATGGAAGCTACTTTTATTATAGGCCAGATAGCCTAAATTGCTAAGTGGACCCATCATTTATCAAGATGGTTTAATTGGGTAGGTAGCCTTAAATAGCTATTCTCAGACTTGGGGGGAGATGAGCTCAGTAGCCAACTGCATTTTTGCCCCTCTAGAGGGAAAATCCACAAGGAATCCCAATTTAGGAGTTCTAACATATCCTAAATTATGGGAACAAGAGTAATAGTATTTGGAATGTATTTTTTCCTGCTAAAATATAGGTCCAGAATACAGGCTCAGCATCATGGCAGCCTGTAAAAAGGGAGGTAGCTAAGGAAATGTTTCTTTGTAGGAGTTTAGACTGTTGTCGTGGGGTGATCACTGCAGAATATATAAATGTTCAATCACTATGCTGTATGCCTGAAACTAATATAACATTGTATGTCAACTATAACTGAAAAATAAATTTTAAAAATAATCTAAAAAAAAAGATTAAAAGAAGACATTCGTAAAAAAGAAAAATTCCTATACTGATTGTCAGAATTAATTTAAAAAGAAACCAATTAGCTTAAATACTGAGTTACAAAAATGAATTAGTCCTGAACCAGAGGATGCTGAGTAATGATGTATGTCATAGAGGAAAAGAAAGGGGATAACCTCCTCAATTAAACAGCTTATTTCAGGATATATGATAATTTTATTCAGGGGTAAATCTGGACATTACAGAGGGTAATGACCTTAAAGTGACTCAGAGGAAGAAGAAAAGACAAGCTGTCGCTATGCAGATATACAATGAACCTGAGCTTACTCTGCAAAGGAGCAAGTCGGAACCTTCTGAAGAAAAACAATTAATAGGAAGAATCTCCAACCACTGGAATCGAGAGAAGACCTACTGCTGTCCTGATAAGAGCTTAGTCCTGGTCCCCATGGAGGGGCACAGAGAAGACCTGAACCATCAGAGAATATTGCTCTCTTCCTGGACACTGTATCCTGGTGATGAAGAAAAACCTTTCCGGCCTCATTAAACCTCTTGGTTGCTGCCCACTCCTGATTTATAGGAGAAAAAGTGGCATAATCAGAAGGGACAGAGCAAATGTATTAAAGAACCACAAGTTCTTGGACAAGAAACCAAGGGCTTGGAGAGCATTGATGTTCCATTGCCTCTTTCTGCTGCTGGCTACGATTTGGGAACAGAGAGAAAGTTCTGGGAGGTGAACCATTCTTTATGCAGGGGGTGTTTATGAATAAGATTTGGCTGTCTGAACCATGCATTCATATAATTAAATGAGGTTTCTTGGCTGAGGTGGAATGCACATAATGAGAACCAGGAAGCATCACTTGCCCAGAGGCTAGCCAACTGCATCAGGAAGGCTTTAAACTGAAGGAGGAAAGAGGAAAAATACTTCATAAGCCTGGAAGGCTGGTTGTTTTAGAGGAGAGCAGGTGTTAGATGAAGGGAGGATGAGGGCATAGAAGAGAAAATTTAGGGTCCAAAAGCAATATTGTGATCTGACCCTCTTTCTAAACAGGATAAAATTAACTTTATATTAAACTCAGGTTGGTAAAGGGTGCTTGGTAGGGATTGTCAAGAACTACTGGGTTGGTACTGGGGGCTGGAATACAACAATGGTAGCTTATATTCTTTGCTAAGGGAAAAACTTACTAAGATGGAAGGAGAGTTAAAGTACGTACGTATCTACAAGAGTTAATTTAAAGATGCTGAAGAACCGAGGGGTTAAAGGAAGAAACAAACTTTATTATGGAAGCGAACATGACAAAATGGAACAAATGAAAAATATAATGAACATTTTATAGAGTGCTTGTATATGCTAGATAATAAATACTTCACTAATTATTTAATCCACACAACAGTCCTTTTAGGTGGATACCATTATTAACCTCATTTCACAGGTAAGAAACGTGATGGACAAAGAGGTTAAGTAACTTGCTTAGGGTTCCACAGCTGGTAAATGGTGAGCCAGTTTCAAATGCCATATGAATCTATAGTTTGTAATTGACTGCTGCACTGTTTGGCCTCACCAGGGCTGTGCGAACGTTGAATAATACCTTGTGGGTGCTTGTCACAAAACTGACACAAGACATTTGCTGAAAGCTTCATTCAGCTTAGAACCTTAGGCATATTCTTGGCATGCTTTGCTAATACAAAGAAACTAGGGAAAGTGTCACTTTAAATGTGTGAACAAGATGAAAACTAGCATGGGAGTGGGAGTGGCAGGGCTCACCATCAGGAAGGAGAAGTCTGGCATCTTCAGCCACGTACCCTAGACTTTAGCAAAGTCTACATGAAAGGGTTCGTTTAAAATTGTGAATATGATTCTGTGGCATATGCTGCCAAACAAGGAATATTGACTACCTAAGAGATCTCAAAATGCAATTCTGATTGTGTTATAACAAATGATACCAATGAGTTCACATCCAGAACATTGTTGCTTAGTTTCAGAAAGAGATCAATAACATATCTGTTTATCTGTTTTTTAATGGACTTGATGATCTTAGTCAACAGGAAGCTTATTAATAAATCAGTAATTGGAAACCACTTCAGTCTTAGGCTGCATTTATAGAAATACAGAGTCTAATGTGAGGAAACTGGTTCCATTCTGTCCTGGATTGGTCAGACCGCATATTCAGCACTGGCCACGTCACTTGAAATGGAATAAAATAACCTCTTTTATATTTGTATTCGAAAAGTTTAGATTTTTACATATGCATACGTGTATGTTATTCAGTTTATTCTTTTCAAACAAAAGCAACGGGCAAACTTGTGTTTCTGGAATAGCGGTGAGAATGGCAAACTATTTATGAAGACACCTTTAATTTTTGAAAATGCAAAGTATTTTCTCAAGTATTTCACCAAGATTTATGAAAAAGAGCAAGGGACAATGCAGGTAGAAACATAAATTTTATACCTGTAAGAGTGGTATGCTGTAAGCCATTCAAGATGGTGATATTACTATGTACAAGAGCTGGTTGGTGACATTGGCACATATGTTTTGCTCTATAATATTCTATAATATTTTTTCTTCCCAGTAACAAATGTACACACAAATATCTATTTTTAATTTTCGTTGGTTTTTCCCACCTCACTTTTTGATTTTCTGTAAGACCTTTGCCACTTTATGTAACCACTTTGCCAAAAGTGGTTCTTACAATCATATTCTTTTCAAGGAGCCTAACCTCTGGTTAGAATGGAAGCAGATTAAGAGGCATGGGACAAGGATGGTCAAGGAATTTGAAGCCACTCGAGAGTAACTTGCAGACCTTATGCCCTCAAAATTTGATATTTTAGGATACCGGAGCAACACAGAAATGAAGGGAGTGATGAGACTGAGGGTAGCTTCTGGGACTTCAGAGACTAGGAAGAAGTACTGAACACCCTCCACTCTCTCATTCTCTCACCTCTACTTTTCTTTGGGTTTTCGCTCTCACAGGCTTCTTTCTATTCGAGGTGTCTCTCTCCCAGTCTCTGCTGGACAAATCATGCAGATGGCCCCCAAATGACTGGTTTGAGCTACATGGCCATTCCTTGGACCAGTCATTGTGGCCGCAGAGATTCCTGCCCATCTGGGTCACCGCCTAACAGTTTGTGTTTGTGTGAGAGGAGGAAAGCAGGAGGGATGGGGTTAGGCGCAGTGGAAGAACTGCAGGGACAGTTTTCTGCTTGATATAAGAAAGTACTCTCATTGCTGCTGAAAGCCCACGTGGGCAGCCTCTTGTGCTAGCTAGTTCCGACCACTGGACATGTTTATGGAGGGAGGGCAGGAAATGTTCAGCAGTACTATTGAAGGGTTCAGGTACCACATGGACGTTTTGGCTAAGTACCCTTTAATATTCCTTTCAGTCTCTGAGTCTGTATGCATACAAGATGTTGTCATGTGATTTCCTTATGTTAGTGACAATACCTGCCCATTTGTGTGGCACTTCACATTACAAACATGTTAACAATAGAAAACGAGTGTAGTGATGTACAAAATGTTTCTTTGAGCTTTGTAATTCAGTTACTATCCTATTTTTGCCACGCTCAGGTGTGTTTGGAACTCTAATATGCTTATGATTGAAATTTATGTGGGCATCTTGGGATTCAGCCACAAGATATAAAATTCTTGGCCTGATACTCTTATGGGGTGTGGTGTGCTACAGGCCACAAAGTAAGTGCTCAGTGATACCCATATGAATAAATGCATTTATTTAATGTACATAGCTGTTCTCCATGTAAGCCATAAAGATTGTCCAATATTCTACTGCCCCTACGGGAGTTATTTGTAGAAGTTTGAGCCTATTACTTGGCTTTGTACATGAGGTATTAATTTAGATAAATGTGAACACGATTAAAATAATGGTTTGATATTTCAGGAAGCTATGAAGCAGCTAACCCAGCTTCTCTCAAAGGATCTCGGAGAAGAGCTTTATGAACTTTGGGAAGTAAGTATATATGATGGGTTGCTTTTTATTTTTTGTAACTGAATTTATATGCCTCATTGGTGTTTTAGTTAACTTAGATTATTTTAACAAGCTGTCTTTAACTTACTACATTCTGGTTTGTCTGTCATCTCTCAGCTGCTGAAGGAGTTTCTCCTGGCTAATAGAATTTTTTTCCTCTCCAATTTCCCCATTTCCTTTGTCACCATAATGCCTAGTGTGGGTCTTGACTCAAAGCCCCTGGATTTCCTTATTTATTGCTCTCACCTACTACCTTGCCAACCCCACACACACCCACCTCTTTCTGGTCCTTGAAAAGAGCATGGGCTTTGGGGTGGTTAAGAACCAGGTTTGACTCTCACCTCACTACTTCCTGGCTCAGTGACCTTGGGCACAATCCCCTCTCTGAGTCTGTTACCGGTCTGTGAAACTCTGAAGGGTTGATAGGGCTGAGTGAGGTCAAGGTGAAGTGCTTCCTGCACAGAACAGGGGCTCTGTCAGTGCAGTCTCCTTTCCCAGTGCTGCTGGTGGCAAGGACCACAGAGGCAGGTTGGTTGAAGGGAAAGGTGAGTAGATTGGAAAGAGCATAGAAAACATTGCTCCTCCCTTTGCTCCTCCCTTCTAGTGCTGTTTTTCATCTGTGAAGAGAAAACAAAACAAAAAACCCTGCCTGCTGCAGTTTCTCACTTCCCTTCCACCCACCCTGGCTCTTCCTTGCTTGAGTCCCTAGACTCATTCCTTACTCTCTGATAGACCTGCCTCCCATTCTCACTTTTCACAGTTCATTCAAAGCCCTACACACTCCTCCTATATTCAGATCCTGATCTTCCACCTTTTCTTTCACTTCCCTGGACCCCAACCCTGCCAAAGGCAGTGGAGTGTGATGTAAAGAAAGCTCTGAGACCTGGATTTCAATCCTACCTCCTGGCTATATGCCCTTGTGTGATTTACTTGGCTCTAGTCAACTTGTTTCTCTTCTAGAAAATGAAGGTAATAGAGCTCCACATTCCCTTCACCACAATTAGAACATTTACAAAATTCAGAGAACCGGTTTAAAAAAAAAAAATACTCAAAGTCATTTAGCAGAAAATCTTAACTGAATCAACGGGAGGCTTTTAGAGTCCCCACTTATCCCCCTTGATGTGAAAATGAATATGCTTTGATGTAGACATACCTGTTTGTTAACCAAGTCTACCCTAGACTCCACTAGAGGCTTTCTGTAATATATACTATATGTACATTATTGAATTCTAAAAAAAAAAAAAAAATGCTGGAAACTGAGACAGTTCTGGCCTTAGGATTTAAGATGAGAAATTGTGAGCTTTTAATACCTACCTTGTCAAATAACTGAAACTTAAATCTGGCAAAATATGCATGGTATCTAGCTGGAACCTGGCTCAGGTGGTATAACAGGGTTTTTCTAGGAAAAAAGAGTCTCTTATTTCAAAGTGTATACTTTCAAGTAAACTTTTGAAACATTATGAATCAGAGAATAATGGAATGGAGCTGGATTGCATTTCATACATAAAAAGGAAAAACTGACCCCTGAGCTTATGAAATTAATTCTATGTATTGTTTCTGAGGAAGGCAAGATCCTCATAATTTGAAAACTTTTACAAAAATTTCTGTCTTCGTGCCTCATAATTATTGTAAACATGGTGGCTGTATCTATTAAATTATTTTCTTAGGTAGTCATCAGCAAGTGGCTAAATAAAGCTTACTGCAAAATTTACAACAGTATCTTCCAAATGAAAACACTATGACAGTCACATAGAAAGACTTTAGATTTGGAAAAATGTGAAACAGAACATTAAATGACTATAACCTTCAAACAGGTAACAACTGCATGATCTTGTGAAAGTCATTGGTTGAATTAGTTAAGCTTGTTAAAGATCTCAAGACAGGTACAGTGACCACCCTGGAATGTGACAGTCCTCCTTTAGAATTGTTGTAGTCAGGCCAACCAGCAACTTGAAGGAAGACAACAAAGGGTTAAATTTCTTTATCTGTAATGACATGGAATGTCAGTGACCCATGTGAGGAGAAAAGTTGTGAGCTTTTCTACTTTCTGACATGAACCTCATCTTTGCGTGCCATAAAAGGGTTAGGGAACTCTTTTTTATTTGCTGCTTTTCTATTAAGGGTCAGAGGGAGAAAATGTCGACTATATAAAATAAGCAGCAACACATTTTCAGACAGAATTATGAAATTTATTTATAGAAAATATTCTTTAAGGCCCTTAAACTCTTCTTAACTAATTTGCAAACCCTGTGAATGATGTAGCTGCTTCAGGTCTGTAGGGTGGGTCAGAGGGACCCCAGAGGTACAGATTGAGCATATTAGTTAAGGACTGGTATTAGTGAAGTATGTGTATATGTTTGCACATACTGCTAGACATATGTATATTTAAGCTTGTCTGGAACTCAACTACAGGGGGAAATGTATATCCTTAGTATTTAATACTGTTTTGTAAAGAGAGTTTCAGACATTAGAATTGTCCTTAATTTCTTTGGCCTTTCTTTCCATCCTCTGCCTATTAAAGCCTGCTATTTTAAGCACTAGGATATCATTCTCTTTGTATACACAGTTCTTATTTTCACAGCAATAGAATCTTCTGACAAAAAATTCTAGCTCTAAGAACGAGATAGTGCATGTACTCTTATTCTCTCTCTGTCTTTGATATGGGTTGAATTGTGTCCCCCCAAAATTCATACATACCTTCTAATGAGACCTAATTTGGATAGGACTTTTACAGAGATAATCAAGTTTGAATGATTGGTGTTTTTATACCAGGAAGTTTCCATGTAAACATGAAGAAGGCCGTCTGTAAACCAAGGAGACAAGCCTGGAGCAGGTTTTTCCCTCACAGCCCTCTGAAGAAACCAACCGGGCCAATACCTTGATTTCCAACTTATAGCCTTACAGAACCATGAGGAAACAAGTTTATTTCTGTTGCTTAAGGAATCTAATTTGTGGTACTTTTCATAGGAGCCTTAGAAAATAGTTCTCTTCCCCCGCCCTCCCTCCCCAATCCCCCACCATGTCTGTGTCGGTGTCTTTTTCTTCTTCTTTCTCATACCTTTGGTATTATACAGTGGCTACTTTATTATAGTCTTACCTATTTTTAAAATTATGTTCTGTCTCTTTGGCTCTTTACTATATCTGTTGGAATTTTGTTAAATTAAAAGTGAAAGAAAACCCATTTTCAGTGCCCTTATTTTATGGATAAGAAGACTAAGGGCCAAAGGGCCTTACCTTGCCACAGGTCTCTTGGCTAGTGGATGATAAAGCAAAGCCACAAGCCCACCTCCCAGGTGAGCATTTTCTTTATGTCATTGTGGTGTATGTTGATTAATTGAACAAGCATTTATAGTTCTATGATATTAATGATACCATGCCAGCTACTTATTATTAGTAGTAAGAGACTCTCTTTGTTTCCTAGGGCTGCTGTGCCAAATCACCACAAATTTAGATGGCTTAAAACAACAGAAACTTATGCCCTCACAGTTCCAGAGGCCCAAAGTCCAAAATCAAGGTGTCAACAAGGCCATGTTCTCAAAGGCTCTAGGAGAAGATCCTTGTCTCCTTAGCTTCTGGTGAATGCCTCTTTTAACTTTGCCATTCCTTGCTCTTCCTTGCCCCGCTCCCGTCTCTGCTTTCATAGTCAGATGGTACTCTCCCTGTGTCTGTATGCGTACCCAAACTTCCCTCTTCTTAAAAGGACACCAGTTATCAGATTATGGTCCATCCTCATCCAGTATGAATTTATCTTAATTTGATTATATCTGCAAAGACTCTATTTCCCAATACAGTCACATTCATAGGTTCAGGTGGACATGAATTTTTGAGGAATACTATCCCACATGGTACACAAACTCTCATATTAACTTAAGCATTTTTGTAATTCATGTTCAATGTTAGTACATGGGCTTCAGTATCAGATTTCCAGGTTCAAATACTGGTTCCTCTGTTTACTTACGAGCTATGTGATCTTGGGTAACTTCCTAAACCTCTCTGTGCCTTAATTTTCTCATCTCTAAAATGGCAATAATAATAGTATAACTGTCTTATAGGGTTGTATGGCAATCAAGTTAATTAATATACGTAAAGCACTTAAAATATTGTATGATTCATAGTAAGTTCTATTTTTCATCTGTCTCCAGTCCATATGTTCTGATTTTGGTTTTAAGAAAATATGGTCATTCTGTACCTAGGAAACTTAGAATAATACTGATAGAAGATGCCAGTTGATTGAGTTCTGAAATGTTATTCACAGCTATTCACCATTATAAACTGCTATCAGCTCAGAGGGTCACATCTCTTTAAAGCAATTAAGCATCCTTGATCATAATGTACCTTTCACCACAGAAGTGTGAAATCAAATTTCAGCAAAGTGAGAGGAAACATTTTCATTTTTTTTCTCAAAGTATCATAGAAAGAAGCCTGCCCTATCACCTGCATTTTGCTTTAAAGAAATATCCCTCTGAATCCTCCTAGGCTACAGACTCATGAATGCAACAGCCTAATGGACAGCTCCACCTAAATATCCACAGGAACCTCAACAGTTTCATGGCCTGAGGCCATCTCATTCATTTATCTATCTATCTATCTATCTATCTATCTATCTATCTATCTATCTATCTATTTATTTTTATGGTGACTTTGGTTAATGATGTGGCCATTTTTATTATTTTCAATTCTTTTATTGAAAAAAAAAATGTATACTAGCACATGGAGTTATTAGAAAGATGACTCCCTTGTAACTGCTGTTCATGACAATATTTGTAAGTTTGCCATTCTGCCCAGAAGCCCTGTCCTATGCTTTGACTCAACATAGCCCCTCTCTTTCTCCAGAAAAAAATCACTAGCCTGATTTTCATAGCAGTCACTTGAATTTCTTTATGATTTTACCACCCAAGTGTTCATCCCTAGACATTTTAGTCTAATCCTGATCCTTTTCATAAACCTTAATATGTCTTTTAAGTATCCTTTCATGTACAGCCCCTCTCCCTGTCCCTTTCATTTTCTTACAAGTTACCTGTTGAAGAATCCAGACCATTTGGCTATAGAGTTTCCCATAGTTTAGATTTTGCCAATTGCATACACACGATGCAGTTTGTATTTCTCTGTCTTTTTATTTTCTGTAGATTGGCAGCTACCTCCAGAGGCTGGATCGTTCAGGTTGGATCCTTATGGCAGACGATAGGTGGTGGTGGATTCTTTCTCATGATGTGCATAATGTCTGGGTTTCCTTGATTCTTGTGTCCCTTAGTCCTTTGGGGTTGCAGAATGGTAATGTTTTTTTATTTTGTTTTCATTTGTAGCTAAAGAGATTTTATTAGCAGATTCTTCTTTCTCATCTACTCTCTGCTTACAGTTCATATAGGAAAGGTGTAAACATGCTGACATTGATAGTTTCTTTGATAGCAGGAATGGCAGGGTGTTCCAGCCTAACATTTATGTTGACTGTGCTCTGGGCAGACCTCCTGTTTTGTTTTTTGTTTATTTTGAAATAGAATGTTATGTCAAGACCACAATATGGAGACTAGGGATGCTCATTGCTACTGAGTTGGTTATTGTTTCTATGCTTTTTAGTGGATAGAGCTAGGAAATTAGATAGATAGATCTATCTATATATATATATAGGTAGAAATATCATTTTATATATATATGATATAATGATATTTCCAATTCAAATTCAGAATTACACAATTTGTACCTAACCTCTTATGTATTATGTTGCATATCCTTCCTTCTACACCAGGAATCCTGGTTGTATAGGCTTTATCCCTTTCTACACACGTACCTATCTCAGAAATATCATTATATATATATATATATATATAGATAGATAGATAGATAGATAGATAGATAGATAGATAGATATAGATATTTCCAATTCAAATTCAGAATTACACAATTTGTACCTAACCTCTTATGTATTATGTTGCATATCCTTCCTTCTACACCAGGAATCCTGGTTGTATAGGCTTTATCCCTTTCTACACACGTACCTATCTCAGAATGACAATTATATATACCAACATCAACAATTGTGATTATTGAACACAGTTTAAAAAATTGTTTTGTCTGTCCTATCTTCACCTATTTTTTTTTTCAGTTTTACTATTACAACATTGTCAGTACATTTAACCATTACATACTATAACCCCCTTCTTCTAAACCTCATTCAGTCTTAGTTCTACAAGCAACTGGGCAGTTGATGCTCACCACCAGTCCTTAATGTCAGTCTCTCCCCAGTTATTTTGGTTCTCTGAAACTTGTTGTCCAGTAGGTTCTTCAAGAAAGGCTCGCAGGAATAATAGTCTCTAAATCTTTAAATCTTGCATGTTTTTAATAATTCCTCTGTATTCTTTATACTTGAAGGTCAGTTTCACTTGATATAAAATCCTTGGCTCTCGTTTCCTTCTTGAATATCTTAAATATGTTACTTTCATTATTTTTTGTCATAGATCATTGTTGTCAGAGAGTTTGATAATTATTTCATTCTTCTATGTCAAATGCTCTTTTTGCATATTTTTTATATATGATAATTCTATTAGAATATATCTTTGTATTGGTCATTCTAGGTTAATATCCTTAGGTACTTAATGTGCATTTTTAATATATGTTAAGTATATAACATATACTTGCAATTTTATTTTTTAATTTCAAGAAAATATTCTTGAATATAATTTTTCCTTTTATCTGTTGGTTCATCTTTGCCTATCGTCAATGTTTGTTACCTCTTAAATCCTTTATATCTTCATTTCTCATTGACTTTTAAACCTAATTTTTTTTCTCTTAAGGCATCATTCATCATGTTTAGTTATTCTTGTGTTACTCATTGCTTGGTCTTCATTTTAAAATGACTTTTTATTTTATCTCTAATTGATTTTATGTTGCTCCTTCATATCTCATCCTTTTCTTAATATCTTTTAGTTAAACTCTTTGAAATAGTTTGTAGTAGACTTGATCCTTTTTTAAAAAATGAAAATATCTTTCTGATGTGAATTGTCTGTAAAAATGTTATTTTGCTCCTTACTCTCTATCTTATGGTAAGTTTTTATGGAATCTGATCTCCGCTTTTTCTGCTACTCATTTGATATGCAATTAGTTTTCCTGAACTTTTGGAAGGACACTTGATTCAGATAACTTTTTTAACTTCACATAGCTTCCTTTTCTGTTTTTTGTTTTGGTTTGGTTTATAGCGTTAAAAATACGGTGGCTTGCTTTCAGAAATTTTCTAGCTTTGTTCTCCTTCCTCACTTTAATGTGAACTTTTTCTTTTCCTCATTTCTGTTATCCTTATTCCACTCAATTTTGAGTCCACTACTAGCATTTTCACTTCATGTGGGGGGCCCTGTCCTGGAAGAGAGCCCCAACAGGCCAGACTGGCGAATTCACCCGGGCTGGGCTTATATCTGCTGCTATTGGAGTGGGCAAGATTCCTCCAGTGTTGTCCTCTGTTATTAAAATTTGGTGATCCTATGAACAACTGTCGGCTATTTGGAGATTCTCCTATTCTTTGGTCCATCAGATGCCCTGTTGCTCCCTCTCTGACAGATGTTGACTGCATGTAGGGCTTATGGCTAGAGGTGGTTTGTCTCCACCCATGTATATTTTGCAGTTCGTGGCAATGTTATGTCCCTTAGTTTTGTTATAAATGTTATCCATGTGGGTTTTGGTTTTGCTTTTTTTCCCTGTCAGTTTTTTTTTTTTTTTTGTCTGTTTCTTCCCTTATTTAATTACCCAAACCAGAAACTAGGGAGTCATTTTTTGACTCTCCCTCTCATTTATATTCACATGATGGTTTGCTTTTTCATCCTTAACATTTCTCAAATCTGCCCACTTTCCCCCATTTTCATTGCCACACTAATGGTCACATCATATTCTCATACCTTCTCTGCTAGTCCTGCAAAGTCTCAACCTGATTTTCCTGTTTCCAACCTGCAGCTAGAATGAAGTTTCTAAAATGCAAATCTAATCATGACACTCCTTGCTTGAAACCTGTCAGTGATGTCCAATAGCTGCAGGATAAGCTGGGACCCCGTAACATAAACCACAAGGCCTTTCAGGAGCTGGCTCTTTCTCCACCTTCAGCCTCTTCTCTCTCTCCTTCCTCCCTTCCATACTCCATCCTGCCATTAGTAGGAAATCACTACTTTCAGTGATTTCCCCAAAGATGGTGTGGCTCCTTCTTATTTCTAGAACTTTTTCTGCAGTACTCTTCTCCCTGCCGCGCCTCCTTGTTGGAAAGTGAAATTGAGAAATGCCAGTACCATTATTTTTTGAGAGAAAGAAAATAATTTTTTTTAATGTGTAATTTCACCAGAATTTTTTATAAGGTGTTGTTATTTCTTAATGGTCTCATAATCTCTTTTTCTCACTTTCAGCAGTGAAAAAACATCCTGGTCTGCTATGCTTAGAGTATTCCATCTCTTTTAGTTAGATAAAGAACTTAAACTTATTAAATATAAATATATAATTATAAATGTAAATAAACAATTCAATTAAGTGTAATTACTTCTAAGTGCCTTTGAAATAAAACTAAATGTATTTGGTTTCGTATTAAAAATGATTTCCCTGCACAATTTTAAGCTCTATCAAAATCCAAATAGCTGCCTTTATAAGAATAAGGCATTTATTAAAAACCTAGAAACCTTTGGTGGTTCACATCACATTATCCTGCCAAGAAAGCATGACAGGTTCATTATTCAAGTACATCTGGGGTGGAATTACAAATGAGAACTTCTCAGGGAAACCATTGGGAACACTGTGGTCTTAATAAAAGAATGATTCTATATAGTATTAATTGAGACTTGTGATTGTATGACATGTGTCATGCTCTAAGCAGCAGACCTCCTGTAGCTTCTTGTTTCATGTCTTTACTGAGGCAGGAGGGACCAATAGGAAGAGGAAAGGTAAAAAAGCTGCTCTGTCCGGTACCTTTACCACCTTCCTGCCACTAACATACAACATTGAGGGAAGAATTCATAGGTCCTAACTATATTCTCAAGAGTCATAACCCCGAGAGACTTGATTAAATCTTCCCTATTGGGACAGTAAGGATAGATATTCAAAGTGTAAAGTGGTAACAAACAAATGAGAAAGCTGGAAATTCATTTATAAAGGAAAAGGAAACTTGATATTAAATGGAAAAGGAAATAATTTTAGAAGCATGAGATAAAATATTAGCTTGGCGTTAAATAGAACTACACTACCTAGGTAGATTAAAAGATAAGGATCTTGAAGTGAAAACAAGATACTAAACAGGAAGAAAAATGCTTGAAAGTGAACCAGGGAGTCTTCCAAGGCACCTGGTGGGATATGTGGAATTGTGAGCACATGCTTCTTGCACGGAGTGCTGATGTTAGCTGTGAAATTACAAGTGAGGCGTCTGTGTGAAGGGTATACCGTGGAGAAATATGGCCAATATAAAATGTGCTTTTAGCTGTGAGTCTGATTTCAGGTACCAGTATCAGAATTTCCTTGTGTTACCCTGTCTGTAACCCCAGTCATGCCATTCTAGTTGTCTCTTTACTTAGGAGTATGAGACCCAGTCTAGTGCAGAAGCCAAATTTGTGAAGCAACTGGACCAATGTGAGATGATTCTTCAGGCATCTGAATATGAAGACCTTGAGAACAAACCTGGGAGATTGCAGGACTTCTATGATTCCACAGCAGGTACTCAGTGCTATTTTCAAAAAGCATCGTTTTACTTTGGCTTAATCCTAGAGTAGTGACTAACATTATGTTAGTGAATCCACTGTTGGAAATCAATACTTACCCTACTTAAGTCACAGCTTGGTTTTGAGATTCAAGAGAGAGAATGTGTATGAAAGTGCATTATTAATCTATAAGTGCTTTGTAGGTGTAAGTTCATATAAAGTGGATATAGAAATAGAGATTTAAAATAAAATCTCAAATGGCTGAAGTCACCATGCCATTGCCATTAGCGCACTTGATAGCGCAGACCTGGAGTCAGACTGCTTGCATTCGAATCCTTGAGTCTGACTGCTTGCATTTGAATCTGTGTAACATCCAGTAAATTACTTAACCTAGTTTCCTATAATTGCAGAATCTACTTCATAGGATGATTTTGTGTGAAGAGACAGTGGGTTAATTCATGTAAAAGACTTAGAATAGTATCTGGCGATAAGCCTTAGCTCTCTCGATTTTGATAGTTTCCAGGTTGCGGAGTTAAGTACCCTGCATTAGTGACGGCTTAGTGTGATGGCTAGTATTCATGTTGCCCCCTGGAGTAAAACTCCATCTCTCTTCCCTGGGAGCTCTGTAGACTTAGCTCAGCCTCCATCTCTCCTGAGACTACCATTAGAGATAGCCTTTCTGGGACTTCTCAGGAACCCTCATGTGACTTCACTAAATAGAGGAAGATCTCAGCTCACAGACTATGCTCCAAAATATGGTAGGCATTATAATGAAGTTGCTTCGATTTTCCTTCTCTGTTTTCCAGCCCCATTACCTCTGCACTAGACAAGACCCTCATTATTTCTGAATTGGACTGTTGTTATAACCACCTAACTGAACCTGCCAGGCTTTCTGGTTGATCCTGCATGACTCAATGTATTCCTCTTTTGCAGATAGAGATATTATCACATCTTTGTTTTTAAAACTCTTGTCATTTTTCTCTTCCTAAAAAATAAAATCCTGATACTTTTGAGTGACTTAAAAAGCTCTGTAGTCTGAGACAACTCATTTCAGAGATTGCCATCGTTTTGTCACAGTCTGACTTGTATTCTCCTTGATGATGATTCTTTTTGGGTCTCTTCTCAGACCCCTGTTTGCTCACCCTGCCTCCCCTTCCCCATAGGAAGTTGTTTAAGGGCCAAGACCAGCTATGTTTCATCTGTCTTTGACATAGATGTTATTCAAGAATGTTTGACTTCAGTTAAATGAGTAACACTGCAAGCCAGGGGTCAGTAAAGTCAGGCCTGGAGGCCAAATTGGCCCACTTCTTGTTTGCATAAATAAAATTTTGTTGAAATAGCGACATTCTTTCTTTATGAAATGTTTGTACTGCTTTTGTGCCACAGCAGCAGAGGTGAGTAGTTGGCAACAGAGGCTATATAGGTGTAGTTCACAAAGCCTAAAATATTTATTATCTGACTCTATAGAAAAGATTTGCCAACCATGTTATAAGCAATGGTTGGGTTCTACGATAGCACACGTCACCAATCATGTAACTGAAATACAAGCCATGTTTATGTGGTGCATTGCATTTAACACTGTTGTCTTCTATTTTGATATATTCACAATGAAAAATATAAAATGACATGTGAAAGTACTAATAATAAACAAAATGGATGAGCTGGAACTAGCTTAAACTCATTTTATTGAGGAAGAAACTTGGGCCTGGAAAGAGGTTGTGATGTGCCTATAGCTGAGTTGAGATTAAAATTTACTGCACTTTCCACTCTAGTGCATGACTTATCTTAAAAAAAAAAAATAATTAATATAATGTAACTGCTGTAAGAAATGGTTTCTTATCTCAATAATGCTTGAAGGAAAAAAAAAACCCACAAGTTTAATGAGAAAAGGATGAAGATGTAGACTGTGACCATTATGAAGATTTTGAAGAGGACTTAGTTTGATAACATATTTTTATTTCTCTATTTCAGTCATAACTTAGTGTTCTTTTTCTGTCTTTTCTTTTTGAAACCTTGAGTGTGGAGGAACAGCATGGAGGCCAGTGGCTGGTGAGGCTGGATGAGAGGAGAGGGTGGAAGATGAGCCCAGAGACGTGGGACTTACAGGCCAGTGTAGGATGCTGGCTTGTACTCTGAGTGAGATAGGGACCCCTTGGAGGATGTGGAGCACAGGACTAATGTGATCTGACTTGTATTTTGAAAGAGTTACTTGGCTGGAAGCAGGGAGACCAGTTGGTAGCTATTGTATCTTAGTGAGAAAGATGGTGGTTTGGACCACAGTGGTAGTGGTAGAAAAAATAAGAGAAGTTCGGATATATTTTGAATATAGAGTCAGCAGGATTTGTATGTTATGTGTTTATGAAAGAATTCCAAGGACTTTGGCCTGAACAACTGGAAGGAAGGAGTTGCCACTAAGTGGGGACGACGGGGCAAGAGTGGGTTTGGGGAAGAAATTTGGGGTCCCAAAATCCAAAGGAAGAAAGTTTCATGAGGGAAGTAGTAGTTATCAGATTTAGCAACATGGAGCTAATTGGTATCCTCAACAAGAGCAGTTTTGGTGGTATGGCAGTAACAGCCTGACAGTGTGACTTTTACACAGTGGGGCAGAGGATGACGGCCTGGAGTCAACCAGGAGCATGGAGTACAGGTCCAGACCTGGTGGTAAGAACTGTGTGAGAGGGTAAGTGGCCACTATGTCAGAGGCCTGTAGGGAAAGGATGAGCCAGGTGTCAGGGCAGGAAAGTGAAGGGAACATTGGGAGAGGTTGTGGATAGGGAATAAATGGAATAAAGTTAAATTAGAATGAACAGTAAGCAACAAAAGGCACTGGCAATAAAAAATAGGGAAGAGATGGCAGTTTTAACGTTCCCTTGCTAGCCACTATCAGCCTAAGATTGTTTGGAGCTTGGTTGCTGCCCAAGGCAGAAGTCTGGGAATGGCTGAGGAGAAGGTAAGACAGCACAGATCAGTCAGTTTTAGCATAGAATGTTTGTAAGAGACATGTTTGCTTTATTGTTTGCATCCTGGGAAAGCCTAGACCCCCTGGTCTTCCTACTAGTCTTTTTATATGTAGGTGTTTTGTCCCCTCTAATTAATTGCCAATTCTGAATGGCCAGAGATTGTTTTCAGCTCTCTGGGCTCCATCCTCGTTGAGTTTTCCCTGAGTTCCTGATAGAGGCATTCAGAGGCTGCCTGGTAAAGTTTCTCCTAGGTCTGTCTCATCAACAGTTATTTGCCTCCTTCTCATCCATATGCATGGTGACATCTGGGGTGAAAAAGAATGAGCTCCAGGTGTTCGGTCCCTGTTGGCCTCTCTACAAATCAGAAGGAAGGAACTGGAATCATGTTCTGCATTGGAGTGAAGCATGGGTCAGATCACAGAATTGAACCCCTGATGAGCTCTGGGATGAAGCTAGAGAAATTGTTGTAAACTCTTATCCTTATCTTTCCCCCATCTTCTTGCCTTGCAGGAAAATTCAGTCACCCTGAGATAGTCCAGCTTGTTTCTGAACTCGAGGCAGAAAGAAACGCTAACATAGCTGCTGCTGCCAGGGAGCCCCAATCCTGAGATGCTCTCTATGTTGTTGCACTTCTGTAACAAACATTCTGTTTTCCATTTTATGGTATTGTGTTTTGCCACTGTTGGTCTGTTGATTTCCCCAGATATGAGTCTGTTTAATTTCAGTTGCCTGGACTCCAGCAAGAAATGAGATACAGCGTGGCAATAAATGAAGCTTACAGAACAGGATGTGGTTATGAAAATGCATGGCTGAAGACTTGAGGGGAGTGGCGGGGTACCTTTTTATGAACCAAATAAATTTTAAAAACAATAAACTTTGGAATATTTATTGGAGATTTTAAATCAGCTTATTGTGAATCAATAACCTATATCCCCAAGGACCATATTTGTAGAAAATTTAATTACGATTGCTTTCAGGAACAGAGTCTTTAGCTGACTTAGTGATAAGGATCTAGGAAAAGGAATGTATTATAATGGATTCCCTCAGATGAAATGCTTTATTCAAAGGATCACTCTCTAGAGCCAGATTTTTAAGTTCTCTGTGGCCTGATGTAAGCTTTCCCCCTACCCCCCACTACCACCCCAATCATAGACTGCTAACAGGTCCCACCTTTTCTTCCCATCCTTTTTGTCACCTGGGGATACAGATTGGCGCATGCAGTTTCCAATGCCACTTGTCATTCCTTTTTGTATTTTTCCATCTGATATACAGATCTTTAGACCTCAGCTATAAAAACATTTATCACCAGGTGTGACATATATACTAAGAAGAGTATTGCTGGGTCACTGAACTTATATAGGTTCCTTTATATAGGGAACACATCAGAGCTGGTTTCCTTCCCTCATTTCCCTTTCATAGGATAAGTAATCTGCCTGCTTACCTTTAAATGATATACAAGATTAGGGAAAGCAAACTCTACCTTTGTAAACCTACTCAGTATTTTGGTGTGGAATATGATGCCTGTCTCTTTAATTCAAATGTCAGTTTCCATTTGAAGAAGACCCTTTAGGCTGGCCTGGTGTGAATTCTAGGCAGCGTTTCTTTGGAAACTCTACAGTATCCATGGATACCCAGTCTGCAGGAAGCAAGGTGCATGATCTCTCCAGCAGCAGCAGCATACGCATGTACATACAGCTGCTCTGCTTTGAAAAGAGCAATGCCTCTCTGCATCAAAATACTGCTGCATCATAGCAACAGTATTTAAACAGTGATAAATGGCTGAAAATAAGCAATATATGATCATTATTGGAGAGACAATTGGTAGGAAAATAGGACTACATCAGTCACTATTTTGTAGTTTTTTTCTCCTGACACGAAAACATGCACACAAAATAACCCAAGATAAGGTTCAAATATTTATAACCAGATTTTCTGTGGCCCATGAGTATTATTTGGGATGTTTTGCCATCTGTGATATTCATAAATTCATAGACTTTGGAAGCCTCTATTGGGTCAGACTTAATACTGGTCACTTAATCATTATCCCAGTTTTCCATTTACCCATCAAGTGAGGGTTCACACAGTCCTAAACCTTCCTCACTGAAATAATAAGTTTCAAAACAATATAAATATTGGAGCATTCTCACTTTTAAAAAAATGCTTTTTTTTTTCCTTGGAAGATAAGAGTCCGAGGCCTCAGATTATGTGACCCTGAATCGGCTTGATTTTCAGTTCGGTATACAGTTTGTCCTGTTCCATTAATTTGACTAGAATTTTTCAGATTGCTTTTATTTCACTCTCACTTTAATAAATTTTAAAAATGAACAAACTATAGGTTATATATGTTACCTGTATTACATATTTAAATATAGGTAAATATATATATGTGATATATATATAGATTATATATATACATTGTGATTATTTTTTGGTTAGTAGGTCTAGTCTGTGTACATTTAAACACATCTATAGGATGCATCTCTGCTACCTATTAACAAATTAAGTTCCCATTTAGAAAAAAAGCATATGATATGGAAGGTTAACTACTACTCAGTGTAGATTAGAATTTTATAATTGAAGATTGTTTTAGCATCCTAAGGTAGCTGAGGTTATAATTACTTACATCTCTCTCATATTCACCAGATTAGAAGTTGATTTAAAATAGTATCTGCAGAATCATAGCTACCACCTTTTAAGGTCATCAAAAGCCCTGAAGACTTAAAAAAAATAAACTAAGATTTCAAAGTCATCATTAAAATCAATTATTTTAATTGCTTAAATAAACATGTAATTGATGTAGGTGAAGGAGATCACAAGCAGTTTGATGAAATTCCTGTGTCATCCCATTGCTGGAGACAGAAAGAGCTCCACCCAGTGGGGTGACTGAACTGAAAGAAAGTGCTCACTCAACCTTCAAAGACATGCACAAGGTAAAGGAGTCCAAGCAAAAATCAAAACAAATAATTAATAGCTCATGTCTGGAAAATACGTTGAGTTACACAGAGAAGGGTCATGATCAATTGTGTGTGTACGTGCTCAAGTCAGGACATTTGAAAAGATGATAATCTATGAAATAAGTGTGATGGTCAAGTGGTCCATTATCAATACAAATAGAAATGGAAATCATTTTATTAAACTTCGTGGTGTGGCCATTTGAAGAACAGGGTCAAAGGCCTGGATTTCTCAGCAGGACTTTGTTATTCACATCTGGGGTGCGCAGGCGGCGAAGGGCCTCCGGGGCGCGTGGCCTGCAGCCCTAGCACTGCAGCTCCTCTTCCGCGCGCCGAGGGCCGCCTGCCGCGCTCTGCGCGCTGGCGTGGGCCGTGGAGCTGAGCACCTCCTCAAAGCTGCCTCCGCCGTAGTTCGCCCCGCCTACTTTCGTCTGAAATGGCCAGAGATGCAAAAATGCAGTTAGTTCATTACTTCTGTTAATGTTTTTGGAGGAGTGATAACTTTCAAGTTCAGAAACACTTTTTCTTTTTTCTTGATGGGATTTAAAGGGTGTAGAGTTAATTTCCTTTAACAAAGTGCTAGGATGTCATTCGAACTAGTTTTTTTGGGGATTGGATTAGTAACTTTGATTTTGTACAATTTTAGCAATGCTCTCTTTACCTCTTCTGCATTTAAGATTCTCAGTCCTTTCAGGAGCATAACCAGATTTGTAGATTTGCACCATCTACTCAGTCACCCAGAGAACTCATTTAATCAAAACGGAACTGGACTTTATAGTCCCCTCATTTTACAAATGTATGGATATTTTCAAGTGACTTTATCTTAGGTTTTCTACTTGAGATTTAACAAGACAATATGGATTCTAACAAATGTCCTTTGGAAAGGAGTAACTCAACTGGACACGATTTCTGTTCTCTGCTTTGAGAGTTGGAGATGAACCACGTCTTGAGCACTGGTCACTTTCCATCTTCCTAAACAGTTGCCTTTACAGGAGGGAAATCCCTTAACATGCAAAGTTATGATGTTTTACGAGGCTCCCTTTTTGTGTACTTGTTATTGGCTAATAAGAACAGACTCAGGAAGAAATCAATTTATAATTAATTTTAAAAATATGGTTAAGTATTTTGGAAAATTTCTTATTCAAAAGTCCTTCGAAAGAATATCTAATGGTCCACAATGTTTAATGAAAGTTATTCATGGCCTTCATTTCAGCATTAACATTATGGAAAAAACACTCTGAGGGAAAGAAAGGTATGGAATAGATAATGTTGCCAATCCTAAAATGCTACCTACATCTCACTGTCACCAAAGTGATCACTCACAAGAACATAAACCAAACTGGGAAATGAATGTATCCACCTTCTGCCTCGCCTGCCCTTTTAAAACCTTAACCAGGGTTTAAAAGCAGTTTCATCATTGCAAAACAAACACACAATTTTCTCCAGTTGCCCCTTTAAATTCAATTACTAAGTTGCAATTTTCCATCTGCTAAGGTTGGGAAACTTGTTTTGGAAAGTGGCAGGTAATAAATATCTTAGGCCTGGGAATCACATAGTAGCTGTCATGAATACTCAAATCAGCCACTGTAGAAAGCCGCCGAAGACAATGCATGCAAGTGAATGAGCATGGCTGTGTATCAAAAAGACTTGTATAGACACTGAAATGTGAATTTCATGTAATTTAATTTTCAAAAATCTCAAAATATTACTCTTTGATTTTTTTTCAGCCATTATAAAAATGTAAAAATCATTCTTAGCTTACAGGCCATTCAAAAAACAGGTGACCAGCTGGATTTGGCATACCAGCCTTAGTTTACCAACCTCTGGCACAGAGCATTGATTTGTCCTCCAATCAATGTTACTTTAGCACTGGGAAGAAGTGGGATTGCTTTCAACTATGTGATTTTTCAGTATGCTTCTTTCTTTCCTGAGAGAAACAAGATTAATCCAGCATAATCTGCTCTAAGAAGAATTCCCTTCCTCTTCTTTATTTTATTCGTATTCTCCTTTGAAATAGAAGTCACATACAATATTGTATCAGATGAATACCAATTACTGATATTTCCTTCTGGGCTTTGTTTCATTCCTCCCTCCTAGTTCTTGATTTTCTCACATCAAAATAGAAAAACCAAGGAGGAGAGAACTGCTCTGAAATACAGCAATTTGGCTAGAGGGAAGTGGAATAAAAGGGTTTCCTTACCATGTGGGTTTAATGACTGCACACTGTAATACTCTAGCAAGGACTTGCTTAAGCAAAGATGTGAACAATAAATCCCTCTTGGACCCTCCACTCATAATGATTTTCCATCCAAGAATTTGTCCATTTGTCCCTGAAATTATAATTGTTCTTTGCAAAACATTTAATTTAAATTATTGAACTGGGCTTCCTAATTTTTCATAATAAAATAGCTGGTTGAAAGGACACAAAGAAACAATAAGTATAATATATCTTGCCTTTTTTAAGGTTTTAATTAAGGCCATGCAATATAGTCATCAAAAAGTAGGTGCTAAAAATATGGTCTGCTTGACATGGGTGCAGAATGATTAAAAGGGATGCAGTTACTCATGACTCATGATACCCAATAACTGTGTTCACTGAGTGTACAGGTGACACCAACTGAGACGTCATCAAGTAATACATTGATGTACTACAGGGATATAAACAGAAAGGATTAAATTTTATATGATTATGATGAATTGGAAAGTTTTTCATGGACAATCAATTGGGTATAAAGGAAGGACAATCAATTGGGTCCAAATGCCACATGGTGTGTGACAGACTGTGTGAGAAGATGGCAGGAATGGACCTCAGTTCACAGCAGAACATTATTTCTAATAGAACACAAATATGAACATGATTCCCTTTGAGTGGTGTTTTTAAAATCAAGCTTTAAAGCAGTATATGTGAATGGAGATGCAACGAGCAATTTCCCTCATTCTTACTGATCTGGGAGTCATTCTCTCAGCAAGAAACAACTGCAGGATCCATAATTGAAGAAATTTACAGATCTTTTATAAAAGACTGAGGCCATAAAAGTAAACCATGCAGAGAATAAGCTATATAAAGAAGGGTTAAACATCTATGATTTAGTTTAGATTAAAAAAGAATGAGCAATTTGTAATTATTGAGGAAGTGGGAGGTGTGTTACAAAGCATGACTATTAGCTATTCTCCATTGCCTGAGTGGGCAGAAAAAGAGGTACTGGGCCTTGATCATGATGTAGGAAGTGAGTGGGATGTGAGTCTTGTTAAACCCATTAGCAATCACGCAGACACAGAACCCACTTTCAGGAGGTACTGACACAGGTTAGTATCCAGTTGGCTAAGTTAGTTTTGTGCATGTCTGATGGAGGAGGCAGGCTCTATACCTTCCATCCCAATGAAGTAATAAAGTGAGAGGCTGAGAGTTTGAGTTAAACACTTAAAAAAAAAAAATCATATGTGAGCTGTGAGCATACCAGAGTTTCCTAAAAGCAAATGAAAATAGATTGCTCTTTATTCTTCTTTTGCTTCTTCATAGCTCCTTCTAAAGAAAACCTAAAAAGTACAACTTCTTCTATGTCAGAACTTAGACATCTAACAAGCAACAGAGTTCATTCTCTTTGGAGTATCTAGGGCTGAGAATCATATGTTGAGAAACTGACTCCTAGATTTTTTGAGCCTTTTGTTTTAAAACTACATATTCTAGCAAGAGAAATGTCCAAGATCCTGCATGTCTCTCTATATCTAAAGTTTTTCCTACAAATAGGAGCAATTTAGTGGTTTCTGCTGATCACTCAGTAAGTGATGATGTTGACAAGCAGAGCAGTGAAACTGCACAACCCGAAGTTGCTGCTAAATGAAACCAATGAAGGTAAGAAAACTGCCGAGTAATAATTTCGTTCTGGGCCTTAAACCACCTAATCTCAGGCCAAATACAGTAGAAGATTATGCTAAAGACCCTTCAGGTCAAAACCAGTAAGAGCATCCAGGAACTCTAGTAACCTCACAGACCCTTCTCAGGCAGCACATGTGAGAGGGGTATGGTGATAGAGGATTCAGAAGCAGCTGGATAATCAACATGGGGTTTTAACCTGGTTAAATAGCTCATACACATTTTTTAATTTTCCCAATAACAGAATACAGAAATACAGAAATGGACTGTATACAAAATAGTGATAATCATACCAAATAAGTCATCGTTTAGGTGATATCTTTAAAAAAATCTTAGCAGTTTCAATGATTTTTTCCTATTTTAAAAGTTCTATACATTTTAGGCCCAGACTAAGTTTATTTTTTATCTTTTTTCCTCTGCAGACTAACTTACTTAGGTACAAACAATAGATTCAATGAATTTTTTTAGCACCTACTATGCAACAGGCATATTTTTAGTTTATACCCAGGGATCAAATGCACTATTACAAAATAATGCATTTTGTGACTCAGCTTTATTTTCCTTGAATGATAACTGAACTGTGCTGTGCTTAGTATGAGAACTGAGTAAACAAATCTAGGCAGTTGACAGGTAGTGGATGGCAGTACAACACAGAGAGCCAAGTTTGTTTTGGCTAGTCCATGCCCAAACTGGAGGAGTTTCGAGCTGTTATTGAACTTTCACTTACAATATAAATTCAGAATTCACATATACTTTGTCCTATCTACATCCTCTCTCACATATCTACTATTGAGGGAATAGCATTAAGAGTTCTAACCAGCGAGGAGAAGAACACAAACCCTAATTCACCGTAATGAATAATTCATCCTGAATGGTTTACATGTACAACTTTGTAAGGATACAGTAACACTCTTCAATGTTGGTTTTAATTATGGATTTATGGAAGAAAAGAACTGACTCTGTGCAAGACTCGCTTTCTTGGCTGCACCAAATGCTGGTGGCCCCACCATTGGAACTAACTGCAGCTAGGACTATGCTGTCCTGATTCAGTAGACCCAGTGACACAAAATTCACTTTGTCTGTACCTTAAGGCTTGTGACAGTTGTCTCAACCCTCTCCTCAAATGATTTGAAAGTAGGAGAATTCCTAAAATAACAAAAAGAGAGAGGTCAGCTCCAAAGACCCAGCTGTCTCAGCAACCATGCTGTCTGGCTCCTGCTCTTATAAACATCACCTTTGCACCTGAGTTAGCTATTGATTTACCACCTATGCAAACCATGTTTTAACACATATTTCACCTCTGCTAGGTTAGATCCAGGAACCATAACCTGACATGGACTCTTCCTAAATAAAATAGCCAGATACTCCACTGAAGAATAAATAATATAGCATTTGGCAGTGATACTGCTGTAAAAATGCCTTGGGACACTGAAAATCACTTTTAATGAGTCAAAGGAGCGACAGATTATTTTTCATTTACCAACTGTTTCTATCACAACACTCTTTTTCCAAACTCATTTTTTTTTTCGTAAGCATGAAAAGACTATCATAAGAATGTTGTCTTTGGCTTTTCCCACTTTGAATTTTAAAGTTACTCATTGAAGTAAATGTGAGACTGGACAGAAATAACCCAAGGAAAAAAATGGTTCATAAGGTTTTTTTCTTTTCAATGCCTTAAGAAGTAACCATTTGGTCAACTTCCATGAAGAGATGTTTCTGAAAGTTAATGCTCTGATTATTATAAGTTGAAATATCACTTGTCTAATGCTTGATCAAAATGGTGTTAGCATGTGGTATTTTTCCTTATGAAGAGGATATATCTATTTATTCTCTTATGAGAGACAACCTTTGCAGTCTGTTGGCATTTTATTAGTGACTCACCATTGTATTAAATAATCTCTATAGCATTTTGTCACTATAAGCATTAAATACTTCATGTGGTGCTTTTTGGTTTCCTATACTGGATTTAACCACATGACATGATTTAATGACAGCATTACCATTGAGAATGACATTACCAAGTCCACCTAAAGAAACAAAATTGGAACTGAAAATGCATCTTAAAGCGTATATCCATGTCAGCTTTCAGAAATGATTGCCATCATTTTCAGATCAAATAACTCAACTGAATGTTACTATATTAGACGATCCACTTGTTATTCTCTCTTGAGTGTGGAAAAAATAAAATATGAGGAATAGCCTATAAAATATAGGCTTCATTGTATGGTGTAGGATGAAGCATGGCTCTAATACTATCAAGAGGAGACTAATACAGAGAATATATTTTTGAGGGAATTTGGCTTTTTTACAGATTGTCTCTTAAAACTCTGACACTCCAGATAGTCATAAATGCATTTGCAGTCAGGCCATATGAATTAGCAATGGTGAGGTAAGCAGGCCTAAGCATGGCATCACATCTTGTATTTGATTCAAACATAAGTCCAATTCCTATGACTAATCCTCCATAACACCTCTTTTTCGTGATGATATATATATTAGTGAAATTACACTTAAATGACTAAAAAGTTACACTTATTAATACCTGACTTCCACTGTGGATTCTATTTGGCCCAGTCTGCTCACATCATTGCTGGCATCCATCAGTTACACAGGACTGTAGTAGGCAGACAGTTTAGCCTAACAGTTCATGGGTATATGTTAGATGAGTAAAATAATTTTGTTTTAAGTTCATTTCAGGCAAGCTCATGAGGACTGCATTTGACCCATAGCCAGTAGATGGATTCCTGGTTCACAGAGCAAAATCACATTAATTTTTTGCAAGCCTCCTTTGGACACCTGGACTTAAAATTTGACAAGTAAAGGAGCTCAGAGCCTCTAGCTGCACTACTCAGTATGGATGCTCTTGTGCTAGGTGGAGCAAGTCATTCAAACACGAGCTAGGCAATCTCAAATCTACGCTCTCAATTTACCACCAAATTTGGGAAACCAAATACTGTTTGTTGTTAAATTTCGAAAGTAACCAAACAACCTCAGTGTAGAAGAGGCATTGTCAGACATAACAAAACAGACATTTCTCTAACTAAATTACATTAGAATATGTGCCGGAGAACAGAGAAATTGTTTACTCAGATTTAATCACATCATATACAATTATAAACTTTTAGCACTGCAAGTGACCCCAGCAAGAAGTTGGCTTCAGTGCTCTCTAACTATTTAGAGTAACAGCCCTCTCTAAAATGTATTCACACCACAATATATGATATAAAACAGCCAGAGAGGCACAGTTCCGATTGAAGTGGGGGAGGGTCCCAGAGGCTTGATTCCTACCCTGTCACCACCACCACCCAGGCAGCCCAAGGCCAGTACCATGGGAAGAGCAGTAAATCTGGTTCTAGCCTCACTGTAAACATGATGAAACGGAGGTGAGTTTTCCAAGGCTGCAAAGTTCATTCTTGGCAGAGCTGGGCTACAACCTGTATCTTCTAATTCCCAGTCTAACATTCATTCCTCTGTACTACTATTAGCTTGATTTCATGTGATTGTATCACAAAATCAAGCAAAACTGGAAGTGGAGAACATCTTAGTTTTCATCCAGCCAATATTTTTATTGTTCAACAGGCACTTCACCTTAATATATACCATAAAAATTTGTAATGACATCCTTTCCACAGCTGTAGCTCTCTTAATCTGCTATCCTTTCATTGAAACTTTCTTCCAGGCTTGCATTTAATTCTACTGAAATAAGAAACATATTTCCATCTCTGCCAGTTGCTCAGGCTCTGTATTAAGTGTTCTACAGAGGTTACTTTGTTTATATCTCACAAAGGCCATATGAGGTAGGTCTTATTTCTCTGGGTATGTGGATAAAAGAGGTAGGTTAAATAACTTGTCTTAGGTCACACAAATCAGGAGAGGCTGGATTTAGGCCAGTGTGTCTGGTCAAGCTCATTGCACCTACAATACTTCTGTATAATTGTCAGCCTTTTCTCCTGAGAGCCATGAGAAAAGAGAATAAGGTAGATAGGTCATGGTACTTCCTTTCAAAGGGAGACAAAACCCACAGAGTAAATATCAATAAATACTTCATATACATTTTGTATTAATATTATGTAAAATAATTTACACACATTACCTCATAGCAGGCATACTTATGGAATGGCGAATGGAGTAGCTTCAGGGCAAAAGCAGATTAAATGGAAGAAAGAAAAAAGAAGATAGCACAATATAAGTACATGAGAAACTCCCTATTCACAGTTCTGAAACGTTAATTTCAGCTATCTGCAGTATTTGCTGCCCACCCCACAAAGATGATATTTGTTATCGTTGGGAATATGGGCCACAGTTGCTTCCAAGGGTACAAAGGAAGAGCTGCATATTAGTTTACTTCCTGGAGGTTTCCTGTTGGTCAGGAAATCTGAGGAGAATGTCTGGTTTCCCCCGTCAGCCCAGTAGCCTCTGGGCATCTTCTCCAGGTCCAGCTCCCTCTCTTCTCCTTGTTCCTGATCAGAACTACAGGAAGGGCAGTATCCAGGATGTAGAGCCCAGGCGGTAAAAACTAATCATTCCATTGTAGAGAAACGCTCTCCAGGGGAATATACAGAGTTAACATGAGACAGTCAAGGGAACACACACCACACAAACACAATTCACAGTCTGGCATGGGAGCAGGGATTTCTGCCTCCATTCTAAAACACCGATACAAATATTAACATTTCTAAGAACTCTAAGACTTCTCAACCTACTAATCCAAGGGTAGCTGACTCATTTTCCCTCTGATTGGCTGCCTGTTATTTCTATGTGAGTTCCACTCAGAAATAGGGTTCATTTTCCTGGGCTACTGTTTCCCCATCGCATCTTCCAACACCATCCCTGCTTTCTCTCGTCCTAAGAAGGCATCAAACTCATCACCTTTCCCCACCAATATCCACTGAGGTCATTAATATGGGTGACACTCTACTAGAGCTCAGACAGAAAAAGACAAAGAAATTCAGGGGATACCTATGGTCCTATCTTAGATACTCCATTTGGAAACTATAGGCAAAATATTTCCTCAGAAATTACATTAGAAAAAAACAAATCCTCCACCACTATAAAAAATATACAAGATTCCAGCTAAAAAAAAAATAATAAATAATAATTCAGAGGCCCGGAATGATGTCTGCATACTTCCTAACACATGTGCTTCCAGTAACATTTTTCCTGTTTAACTTTAGAAGGTACAAAGTTGAAGGTGAACCACTCCCATTAGTAACAATTACCAGTTACAAGAAGTTCAGAAAAACATGACAATGTAGAGAAAATAATTTTTGGTTTCTCGACCTTTACTTTCTATAAGTTTTATAAAAACTAACAACTCCCAACATCCACTTTACTTCTTTTCTTCTTTCTATGGATCTTTGTTCTATAGATCTCTGCCAATATAGGAAGGAATGATGCAGAAAAAGAGATTGGTAAGAGATTGCTCAGCAAGTGAAACTGTTGTAAATGATCCATTAATGAAGTAAATATGTCCAAATGCATTAAGTGTCCTAGACTCTGTAACTCCCTGGTCATGAGCACTTTCAGGAAAAGACACCTATTTTTTTTGACTGAAGCACACCCACAATGTGAAAAAAACAGAGGGTTCTGGGGGGAAAAAAGGGATAGCAAGGAGCCAGCAGGGCCCCACAGACAGCGCTTACCCGATGGAGTGAGACCTGCAGCGAAGGCAGCACAGGAGAGAACAGTGGGAGCAGAGTTAGTAGGTCAGGATTCAAAACAATGACAACACTGGCTGTCGTCATCTCTTTCAAGAGCCCAAAGCAAAGATTAGGTAACTCCATTTATTACTTTTTTTGAGTATAATGAATCTTTAATGTGTCTTAACAATTACTTTACCAACCTGTTATAAGCTGTGCTTCTATTCTTCTCATAAATATATGGAATGGTTAGACTCACTAATGAAATTATGTGCCTCTTCCAAAGACCTCATCTCCACTAGATCACACACAGTTTGAACAAATTCACGGAGAAGTTTCAGGAAGAGGTCAATATTATAAAAGTTATTCCAACAGCTAGACTTTCTTCACAGTACTTTCACGATGTGACCTCATTTTAACTTCACAGAAAACATTTTAGTTAGGTAGCTAATAACAATGTTATTTTATGGATGGAGAAGGAGACCTAGCAATTCCATGGCTAGGCTAAGGAGACTTCACTTAATGGCAATCAGGTGAGACTAAAAATTATAGCTTGGGAAATATTACTTATTTTTATAAAACATATGAATTAAATTCTAACACAGGCCTTCTCATTCAGTAATTAAAATGCCCAAATCCTAGGTTTTCATAATCCATACATATTAACTTATAATTACTTTAAAGAAAAACAGAGGTACTGTTTTTCATCTCAGGTGTTTGAATTTTGGTAGAAATCTTTTTTGAACAAGTTTAGAAATTTGTTCTCAGAATGCACAAATGAATTTTATCATGTAACTAATAACAATATAGAAAAACATACTTTTAAAACCCAAAATGGATTCATGGTAAAATGTATGCAATGAAATTTTAAAATTTCCCCACTATCATTTTATAAATTGGCAAATTAACTTGAAAAAATAAGAATTTATTATTTTTTCTTATTTAAAATCTTTATTAGAGTAAACTTAAGCAATTTTCAAACATGATTTTTATTATTTCTTCTAGCATTATTTCTTTCTTTCTCTCTCTCTCTCTCTCTCTCTCTCTCTCTCTCTCTCTCTCTCTCTCTCTCTCTCTTTTTCTTTCTTTCTTTCTTTCTTTTTAGGTGAGGCAACCCTTGGTTGAACATACAGATTGCAAGGAACTTCTAGCGTAATTTAGAATTAAAATTCTTTGTAAATTCCTGCTTTCACAGGAATTTATCCTCACTTACATATAATGTTAAATATTATAGTTAGAGAAAAAAATGTAACTGAAAATACAGGTCTACATCTTATAGGGCCCTTATCTGAGTCTCCAGTAACAGACTATATTTCCCAACAGTTTGTAATGGAAATGTTGTGTCCCCTGTAGATAATAATAATTAATGAAAAGTTTGGGACTCCTGGGAAATAGATTACCTATTACATGAAAACAAAGCCACATGGAAACAGGAGGAAAGGCAGTTGACACAATCTTGATACTGTACCCCATAGTGTATGAACATGAAAATGTCAACATATTGCATATGTGAAACAGTCTTCATTCTTTACCACTTAGAAAAATGAGCACAACCTTTATGAAATACAGTGTGCTTCTGTTAATGGATTCTCCCTAATTTTTGTAGTATGGGGCCACCTTGTAACTGAGATGGTCAATCAGTCAAGATAAAAGCTACCTAGAATTTATTGAGTGCTGAATAAATGGCAGGCTCTTTTCTGCTACTTTTATAATAGCTCAATAACATTGTTATTCTTATTCCCATTTCATACTGAGAACACCCAGGTACAAGCAACCTAAGTTACATCTGGCCTCTTTATTACCTGAAGTGGAATCACCTGGGAGCTTGTCACAAATGCAGATTCCTAGATTCCACCCAAGACCTATTAAGGCATAATCTTGGAGGGGTGAAGTCTGGAAATATGTATTTTAAACAAGCTTCTGATTTGTTTGTAAATTTCCCTTAAAAATGGAGAAACACTATTCTAGTATTATGCTGAGGTCCCAGTTTCAAATGATAGGTTTCAACTACATATGTAAAGAATGGATTTTATAAACATGGAAATATTTTTCTTGGATATAACCGATAACAGGGTCTTTCTTTTCTAAGGGATTATTTAATTAGTTCAGATAAATGTTTTAATGCACATGAAATCACTGCAAATTTTATTAATAAAAAGCAGCAGTTGCCTCTTCTGTCCTGCGTGACTCAGGGTTCCATGTATCTTCTTATAGCTAGAAGTAAATTTTATTTGTAATAAAATTATTTGTTTACCTGTTCATCATATGCTACCTCTGAAGAAAATGAAGATAAAACAATGTGTTCAGATCCATGTACATGAACTTAACTCTAGCTTCATGAACGCCAAGTTGTTAAGATGCTCATAAATACTGGGCACAATCCAGCAATTTTGAAGCAAAAAAAAAAAAAAAACTAAAACATAAAGATATAAATATTTGCCTCTAGATATCAAAGCTGCAGGGTGATAAAAAGTAATAGTTAAAGAATCTAGTGAAATAATACATATAGATCTTTTGAAAAGAAGAAATTTAAAATGTACTTTAAGTTTTTTAAAAGTAAAATTGATTTTTAGAGAGAGAGTTGAAATCAATTTACAAAGAAAAATCTCCTAAGCAAATAAAGTATGATAGTTATTTAAGCAAGCCAAAAATATGAGAGTAACAACTCTATATAAGATAACTTCCTAGAACATGATATAAAAAATAAAAATTGTCAATACTACATTATTTTTCTGCCTATAGTGAAGATGTCTGGTTCTCAGTTCAAAGTCTTGATGTCTATCCTAATTTTATATAATAGTGAAATACTGACAATAACCAAAACGTGCAAGGTGACTTGTTTAGAAGTTTTGCTACAGCTACACACTGGAAGATAATACAGTCATTAAAAATGAAAGTATTATAAACATTTATTAACATAGTCACAGTATATTCCTAAAGTGAAGAAAGAAAATTACCAGAAATATATACCATATGGTACCTTTTGGAATAAAATAATAAATATGTATGTATTTAGCATAGAAAAAAATATACTACATGGACATATACTAAAATGTAACTACAATAGTTTATTAGTGCATATTCCACTGAATGCACATTTTAAGTTACTGTTTAAAGTACAATGATTAAAATTCAGTGTGTGCTGCACTCTTTTGAAATCCCCCCTTATTACTAGAGGTTAATGGTGTATGCTATTTTTACTTAGATCAGACCCCAGTGGAAAGGCATCTTTGGGCCCGGGCCACTAAGCTGACCTTCAGGCAGAAGACGTCCCAATATAAAATTTTATCTCAGTCACCAATTGCTAGCAGCCACATAAAATTTTTACCCAATAATAACAAAAAGAATATGTTAGCAAGTCCAGCTGATAGATTATGAAAGCTCTCTCTCTCGGAAAGCCAAGAAAGTGACACCATTCCCACAGCTTTTTCCCTCAGTACCTCATGTCTCCAAACTTCTTGCTGATGGCTGTCCCCACGTTGCTAAAAGCTGCAGTTGCCTTCTGCCCTGCGTGACTCAGGGTCTCATGTGTTTTCTTGTAGCTATAAAGTAAAACAGAACAATAGTAACACAGTTTACATATCGTGATCACCCATAAAATACCCCTGGTCCTTCTGTCTCCTTCCTTTGAAAATTCCTTTTCCTAAACAGATTTAGGGAGAAGATGATCCACAGAATTGTTTTTATTCATTGTTTGGGAATGATGGGTTGGTTGGCTGCCACTTATCAGAGGGAAAGTCAGACCATTAAATCTGAATTCAGGAAAAATGTACAAGTACAGATCTTAATGTGCAGATTTTTAATCACAAAGAGTGAAACTATTCTGAGAGTAGATAGTTATTCTTAAAGAAGTGTACTAATCCTATGAAGAGACACTTGCCAATAAAAGCTCTAGCCACCAAAGTTAACACAGAGATTAGAAAATGTACATTTCAAAGGGAAATTTAAGTTTTTACTGCTATTGAGGGTAAAATTAACCAGAAAAAAACGAAATATAACTAATATTTAACTTGTTTTTTTAATACTATAGCTGGGAATAAGAGGAAAACAGAATCTTAATTAGTGACTTTTTTTCAAAATAGTTTTAGAAATATATTATTGCAATGATGTCTTCATAAGCCTGTGCCCCACTAGACTGACTTCTCGAGGGCAAGGAAGCCATTCATGTTTGTGTCCCTGGTATCCGGCAGAGGAATACAGGAGAAACTCAATAAATACCAAATGAATGAATCAATGATCAAAGAGGACACTCCTCTGTGGCTTTGAGCTGGGAGTCATGGCAGTAAGAACAGAGAGGAATGTAGTGGATCACACAGATCGAATGGGTAGACTCGATGGAGTTATATGTGATAAAATGAACAAGATGAAAGGATTTGCCTGGGGTTTTGAGCATGGTGACAGGAAGAACAGTGGTATATCCATAGAGCTGAGAACTTTCTAAGAGTCATTTATTCAATAAAGTGGGAAACTAAAGGTTTCTAACCTGAGGGAATGAAAAGTAATTAATGACAAGTATTATATATCATGTCACAATATATGCAAGTCACGATGCTGTGCACCTTAAACTTATACAGTGCTATACGTCAATTACATCTTAATAAAATAAACAAAGACAAAAACAAAAATATTTTGTGTAGTTTTTTTAAAAATTAAAACTAATCCTTATAATGCCCATACCGTCTTCTTACAATATATATGCTGCTCCCCAAAGCTACATGCTTAGCCCAGAATACTTGCATGTGTATAGTACCTCTGAGAAGACTTTATATAAAATCAATTGTGGAGGAACTTCCTTTATCCCTCCACCCTTTCCATCTCCCATAAGTCATGCAGTTCTAAATGTATCATCAACTCTAAGGAAATGCTTTAAAACATGCATGCCCCTTGGTCTTCTTCAGGACTGAAATCACTGTACAAATATGGTACTCTATTACTGAATTTTTGTTAGCAGGTAGGAATGAGTTTACAATATTATTAGTATCATATATTATTTATTTACACAATGCCTGTTTTTCAGGAAGGGTAAAAATCATACGATCTAGATCATAAAACCAAACCTAGTATTCATTTATTAAACGGACACTTCCTAGAGAATATGGAAAAACCAGGGGAATAAGGATTGAAGAAGAATCTGGTGCCTAGGAGGGAATTAGTATCTCTGAAGAGGGGGAGCTGGGTGAGCAGAGTGGGGAAGGTGGGACCTGCTGGCTTTGGGTCAAAGCAGCAGATGAGAAGTGAAATGGCGGAAGAAAGGCATGGCTTCTGGGGTGTTTCCCTATGTTGTTTTCTGTGTAGGTACAAAAATATCAGCTTATTCAAATTACAATTTTATTTTTACATTTTTCTACATGATGTTAGGTTTTAATTATGGGGAAAATGTTTTTGATTATGTGAAACCATTGAATTTCAGGCAGTTTACATAGGAAATAAATGTCAATGTCTAACTTGTTATTAGTGAAAAGGCAGTTAAAATATTACTAAATGTTAATGACCGGAAATAAAAATATTAGTCATTATTACAAGGTTTTAGTGAGGTGTGATCTTGAAATGGCACATGCTAAGAATTCTTCAGAAGAAATATGCTGCTAAATAGGTTGTTAGTTTGTCCTGATCACTTGGATTAACTGTGCTTAATTTAAATGCAGAGGATTTGGCCTTAAAAACAAAAGGATTTCTTTACAAATTAAGAAAGAAAAGTTTTGAATACCTATTTCATTATAGTTTTAGGATGCTGACAAAGTTTTCACAAAGTAGTAATTGAGTTATGAAATCAGATCTATGAAAAATGCATTTAAAAGCGGAATCCATACATGTTGGAAGTGAGGAAAGCACAGTATTAGATGCAGAAGAAACATATTCTTGCAGTATGGACAAGGCTTTAGAATTAGGCTCGACCTAGGACTCCTTCTCCTCACATTACCTTTCTGAAAAATATTAAGAAAAACTTATTTTCTATCTAAGTTTCTCATGTATGTTGGTGGGGAAATAGAGTAATCCATTAAATGCCCCAAACAGGAGACTTAGTATCATTTTTGCCCCTTATATTCCTTTTACACTCCATATCCAACCCATCTAGGGACTTTGTTGGTTCAAGAATTTGTCTACTGTCTCACCATCTCTACTGCTCTCCACCTTGGCAAGAACAGGGTTTTGTTGTACCGTGAATGTCCTACTTTGAAGAATCAAAATGATCTAAGCCTGCACCCTTAGGAAGACTGTGAAAACCACCTTCTCCTGTCCAATCAAGACCAGATGTACCTAGAACTTTGGTCAAGTGAGTGTCATCAGAACAGAGCTGGAGGAAAGAGGAAATAGAGCTGAAAAGGGACTCAAGGAAGGCTAAGGAAGAAAGTCTAATGGACTTTCACCTAACACTGATTCTGTAAGGCCTGAAAAGTGACTCAAGGGAAAAGTACAGAAATATTCTTCAATATCTGTGGTTTTCAAATGGGGCTGGGACTGTGGACTTGTTAGAAAGTTCTTCCATTGGTCCTGCATTGCTTCAGGAATTTCTTGTGATTAGAGCAAATATTTAATTTTCTTGTAAGCTGTGCCATGTAGCTAAATTTTGTGTATTTGAGAATGCTTTTAATTTTGAGATAAAAGGTGACTTTTGTACATTTGTGTGTGTGTGGCATTCTGAATTTGATGGCTTAATTTAAAAATAGCTAGAGAGAAGTGCATATAAGTGTGAGCTACACTGTGTTTTAAAGACACTTTTATACCAAAACGTGAGGTGGGTGTATGGGGCCCCCTGAGCTTTTAGTGACATTTACGTCTTCACCATGAAAAATGCAACTCTATATATGAGATTTCAAAGTTAAAATTCAACCATATGGATAACTCAGTGGAGTGCTGCAGAGAGTTTTTTAGGACTGTTTGTTGGGAGCCATTCTCGCCGAATATCCTACAGCTGAATGTCCTACAGCTGGAGGCCCTACAGACTGGGTTAAAGCTGCCTGCAAACTAGAAGTTTGCAGAGGAGGTGGGATCTGTGCAGATGGAGGAAGTTTGACTTAATGGCCAAGCAATTGTTTACAGGTGTGTGGGTTTTGTTTTTCGTGCATTGTCAAGGGTATAAATATGCAGTGTTAAATAAACTCGAGGCCATAGTATTCACTGTGAGCCTTCCCGACTTTATCTTTTGTCTCTCTATGTCTCTTTTTCTCTCTTTCTCAATCCTCACTCCCCCTCTCAGGAACTGTTCGATCTCAGCCAGCGGGCTCTGGCAACTGTTAACTCTTTATTTCTGTGAATTATGTAATGTTAAAAGCACTAGAACCCATTCCCTTCAGACTACAGATGAGGAAACTGAGGCCCAGTTAATAACAGAAGTAGAGTCAAGACCCAGTCCAGTGTGCCTGGAAATGACAGGCATTCGAGGGTGAATCAGGTAAGTTATAGAGCTTTCTACAACTCCAGTGTTTGTGGAGAGATAACACTGTATTTTAAGAATTCTAAGATTTCCCCCCACTATTTTACATCTCTTCCATAGGCAAACCATCACCTTTCTTGAAAGTAATGAGTAGTTATTTGACAAATGTTACTTAGAGGCCAATAATTGAGGGAAAGAGATTTCAAGGAGGCAGGCAATGAGAGAAGGTTATATGTGAAGAAGTGATTTCCAAGTAACCAGGGACACCATGAGAAATTGGCCGTTGGGCATAGAATGCTTAAAAGCTCCAAAGAGCACCATTCACATCATAGTCTAAGTGAAGGGTCCTTCTGGAGTTGGGTACCAGAACCTATAACCTTATGTTGCATCCTAGTTGGGCTTGATCTTAAACTTGCATAAGTAACATACATCCCCATCCAGAGGCTAGGAGCCTGTATCTTGATAAAAGGCCCTTTAATCGGGAGTTTATACTTCAAGAAGACTGTTATGTGCCTCTCCTCTGTGTTCCCATCAACCCCTTTGCACAGCTCTTTCCAAGCATTTTTTCATTGTGTTACAATTAATCATTTTTGAATCTGTCTCTGTAACCTGCCTGAACTTCCTGAGGGCTAGGGCCACATCGTGTTCATCATCTCTGTATCCACAGGGCTGGAATAAACCAGAGTGAGATCCATATGAGGCTAAAGGAGAGAAATCCAGTTTGAGTCCCAGATTTAAGCTACAGGTGCACAGAAAGGGCTTTCCAATGGAAATTTCTGACTCTGGAGGAGAGCAATGGAAGTCTTAAGTTCAGTGAAGGGAAATTTGTTCTTGTATGTTCAAAAGCAATCCCAGGAAACAGCAGTACCCAACAAGGCTCGAAACTCATCTAGCACTAAACCACTCTTGGGCAAAGGTTTAACAGTGACAGCAAATAGCAGCTCACATTTTCAGACCACTTTATATGCATCAATTCACTGAAGAGTGTTTATTGGGAAATTTTTTTTTGTTTTGAGTAGAAGGAAACTTCCTATTTTTCAATAAAAGTCAACAGAAAAACAGGTTTTGCTCTTCACAGATTGTTTGGCTGGAATGAATATCTTTTTATTCTACTTTACAGAGATAAATAAAATTGTAAGATATTTAGGTGTACATAGTGATGGTTTGATATACGTATACATTGTGAAAAGATTCCTCCCTCCTAGTTAATCGATACAACCATACAAACAAACCTTTAAGTTCTCCTCTCAGCAAATTTCACTTGCATAATCTAGTGATATCAGCTATAGTCACCACACTATACATTAAATTACCAGATCATATTCATCTTATAACTGAAAGTTTGTACTCTTTTATCATCTTCTCCCTTTCTCCCCCATCCCCCAGCAACTGTTCTTCTCTAAGAGTTTGGCCTTTTTAAATTTTTTTTAGATTCCACATATAAATGATACCATGCAGTATCTTTTCTGTCTTATTTCACTTAGCATAGTGCCCTCAAGGTCCATCCATATTGTCACAAACAGCAGGATTTCCTTATTTCTCGTGGCCAAATATTATTCTGTTATATACATATTATATATATGCCAAATTTTCTTTTAGGAATGAACGACATTTCACTGCCAGGACAGGTTAGCTGTTCAGCCAGCATGCTGACAAGGGGGTCTGCAGTATGTGGGGTAAGTTTCTCTGCAAGCTGAATAACAGGTATTCTGTCAATTTTTCATGTAGATTCCTCTTGTTATGTCTTACTAATTTGAAAGTCAGTGTTAATAATCAAAAGGAGAATGCCTGTCATCTTTTCAAATGTTTTGCCTTAAAGCATTTTCTGTGCATGAATAGAAAAAAAAATTTAAATTCAATAGTCTTTTTACAAGAAGATACTCTATAGTATGAATATATTTTCTATTATGGGATTTAAAAGAGAACAGTAATGGTTTCTTATGCAGCATTTCACCAAAGACAAAAAAATATTTAGGCTTATTTTCTTCCAAAGATTCCCTAAACATGCTATCAAAACACAGATTTACCTTCTGAATCTAGAAAAAAAGAAACTACTTTCTGCCTGTGTGGTAAGATGAAAGCCAAAAGGTAAAAAGAACAAACAACAGAGTGAGAGACTGTGTGCCTTTTAAAATTAGGTCTTTAATCTTTACAGGCACTTCTGAACTCAACAGTGCTACAACAGGCCCCTTATAAATAGAGATAATAATCATTACTGACCAAAATGGCCTGGAAGTCTTGGAAGTGCAAAATCAAAGAGTAAATAAATCATAAACTAAACTTTGATTTTCAAACACTACAGTTTTTAAATGCCAAATATTAGAGTTTTGTTCTTCATATAGAATGAAGTTATTAAACTCCTCAAAAAGATGGCATGCTTTAAATTCCTTTCCAAAACCTTTTCCCCTTTGTAGACCTACCATTCGGTCTGTGGTGCAACTCAGAGGGGTTTATTAGTGGGGGAATCTCATGGGTTAGTAAAGGCCAAACACTTATTAAAATGAAGCATATCAGTTGAAATGGCCCACCACAACGTTCCATTTCTGAATTCCTACTCCTTCTTCCAACAGAAAAGATTCAAATTCTCCTCTAGTGGCCTCCCCACCACTACGCTCAAAAGCCACACACAGCCCCCATGCCACCTTTAAGCTTAAAGACCACATAAAAAAAATAGCAGGGAAAATGTTTTTAAAAAGATGAGGGGATATTTTGTGTCTGCTCTTAGATTCTCTCAAATCAAGGCAAGTAAAAAGCTATAACAAAAACAACAGCAACAACAAACCCTGGACATAGGTGATCTCTTAACGTGTGGTTACCTTTCTAGCAAGGAGAAAATTTCAGTCTGCTGTGGTAATTAATTATTCCTATGCATCCAGTCCTACTCCAATTTGAATCCTACCATAGACTAAAATATGCCAAGATATTTCATTACCATACCACAGATTTTCTTTTCATTATAAATCAAGCGAAATAGGTCATGATTACTTAATCAGTATGCAAAGTATTGCCTCTGGGAATCACCTGCAATTCTGACAGCTAGAATTCTTTTTAGTGCTTTGAAACCTGATTCTACTCAACCTAACCCCACCCCGATTCCTTCACACAGAAATTTTGTGGAGGTATAGGCTTGTCCTGGAATGGGTAACACCGACCCTAACAGCAGGGATTTAACTAATTCATGGAGAAAACAGATTCTGTTATCAACCCCTACCCACTCCCCCAAACAAAACAAAACAAAACAAAAACAAACAAAAAAAACCCACACATGATTAAGACTTTCTCCCTTCCCTCAGCAGCCAAGGAATAAAGGTGGGAGGAAGATGCTCTTCCAAAATTATGTTAATAGATGTATGCCTCCCTCTTAAGAAAGGGATTGATTCTTCCCGACAAAGTGAAGTTCACATCATTCCTAAGGTTAGTGACTCCACCCTCATCTGTACTTATTAGATGATCTCTGAGGAAATCTCATCTAGTTCTACCTACTGCTTTCAATGACATCAGTATGCAGATGACTTCCAAATGTCTATCTGTCCCTCCCAAGTCACCCTCTGATGTTATAAACTTGTTTGTCTACTGAGCATTTAAGACTTCACATAGCCAAAACAATTCTGGGTCTCCCCATCAGACCTGTCTTAGTCTTTCCTACAACAGTGAACATACCTAAAAAAGTGTCAGACACTGTCCTGCATGCCACACAAATATTAACACATTGAATCCTTACTATTTATGAAATAGGAACTAATATGATCTCATTTCACAGGTGCAAGGAGACCTAGATTTCGATCCAAGCCATTGGAGTATAGTCCACAGGCTTAACCACAATGCTATATTCCCATTGCGGTAAACAGTTCTGATACCCAACAGCCGAAGTCAAAGACTTCAGAGTCACATTTGATCGCTCTAATTCCCTCATCCTCCAACTCCAAACTACTGAAAAACCCCATTGGCCTTACCTCCAAATCCTGTCTCTTCTATGTCCATGACTCTCCTTCATCATCATCACCACCTGGACTAATGCAATAGTCTCATAAATGACTTTGCAGTTTCCACTCCTGCCTCTCCACAATCTATATTGCACGAAATAACCAGAGTGATCTTTCTAAAAAGTGAATAGAAACAGGGTGCTTCCTGCTTCAAACTCTCCAGTGGCATCTAGAGCTGTTAGAAGAAAATCCCCACGGCTCTCTGTGGTCTGGGAGACCCCAGGGATCTGAGCTTCTCCCGTCATTACACTCCAGACAGGGCACTTTCTTTGGGCTGCAGAAACTTGCAAAGCTAGTTCTAACCTCAGGGTCTTTGCATCACCTTCTGCCTCTGCCTGAATGCTCTTCCCCAGATCATCACAAGAAGAGATCTTTCTTACCATTCAGGTGTCAGCTCAAGGTAACCTCCTAGAACAGGACTTCCCTGGTTGGGACCCAATCACAGCAGTTTCTCTCCTATCCTCCACGTCACTCCTACTACATCACCCTATGCTATTTTCATAATAGCACTTCCTAATATTTACTCATCTGTTTATTTTGTTATTTGTTTCTTGCTCTTTTCAACACAGGAAGAGAGTAGGAACTTTGTCCATCTAGTTGAATTCTATATCCTGACAGTTTAGATTAGCCCTTGGATAATAATGCCTAATAGGAGACACTCAATACTTGTTGGATAAATGAATTGTCACAACCCTTTTCATGGCTTTCTAGTACCTGTGGATAAAGAATAACTATTAATAGATGCCACAAGGCCACTTCCTGCTATCTCCACACCACTAATTAACTGGACCACTTCCCTTGGGAAGAGCCTTCTCTCCTGCTGGCTTCACCAGGCTTTGCCTCTCCCAGGAGGTCTCTCTTGTCCCTGTGTCCTGATTAAATTCTGACTCATCCTTCCAAGTTCTGCTTATACATCTCTTGCTCTGAAAACTTTCCCTGAGACCCCAGCAAGATTCAATCTCCAACTTTCTACCTGGACAATATCCTGTATTTGCCTTCACATCATTTTCCACATTTATCTTCTAACTGATAATTTGTAAAACAAAGAAAAATAAAAACAAAACTCTGTTTTCCTGATCAGACTGTAAACTCTATACCCCAGGGGATAAATCTATTCTATTCATTCAACAAAAAGCTTAATACTAAGTAGGTTGCCTGACTATAAAACTAATTTGTTTTTGAATATGAGAAAAATGCAAACTACACAGTCTTCCCTGTGTAAAGGGGCTAAAAGGCTTCTTCTAACCTGCTTGTTCCAATTCCTTGTCCCAGGAAGACTATGAATCTCTCCTCTCACTGCCCACCTCCCAGCTCGCCCCCAGCAGACCTGGAGCAAACTTGACTCACCCAGAATCGCTGGGACCTCCATTTGGTCAGCTAATCCTTGCAGTGTGGTTAGGGAGGCCAAGCAGAAAGACACTGCCTACTTCTTGTACCCCAGAAGGAAGTTCAGGTTGGTATGATATGAAGCCCCTAGACCTGGGTGAACAGATCCAGGCAAATGGAGATTGCTCAGCCTTTGATCTCAGGGCCATTAATTGGAATAAGCCACCGAAGTGCAAAGACAGAGGCTTAAAAACTAGTGACAGAAAAGCTCATTTGATTTAGTGCGTAAAGTCCAGCTACGCTTTTCAGAAGACTGTTCATATAGTGTTACAATATATAGTTTAAATTGATTTAAAAAATGATATCAATGTGTGGTATCTCATCTTCTTCCATAATTGTCATCTGCAGGTTGAAGAAGGTTGGGTAGCCTCTAGAGATAAACTGCTGGGCTCCCTGGCTCCATCTTGCCCTCCTCTGGCCTGTGCCCTGACCCTGTCTGGATGTGCCCTTGGATGCATAAGCATACAAGCCTGTAGGATGGCTAGGCTGTTAAACGGGGATAGAACACTCTCCTTTCACATAGAAACTAAAAGAATCACAGTAGGGAAACATCAGGCTCCTTTGAGATCCAGCTCCGCAAACAAAGGGCACCTTCACGCAGCAACAAAAGATCTTAGACCTCAGTTCTCAGGAGCCAGCAGGCAACAGTGGTGCCCAGCAAAACTGAAGTGACTGTGGGCTATCATTGGTACCTCTAACTACTATCATCCTCTCTCTATGTCCACTTACAATTTTATGAGAAAATGTAGAAAAAAATATACATATTTAACAAATGTTTAAAAATATATAATAAAGAGAAAAAAAAATTAAGGTATACAACCCCATAAAAGTGGTCTGAGTGAAAACAGAATTTTGGTGACCAAAATTTAATTTCATGAAGCTACTTTATACAGTCACTTCATGTGCAACATAATGATAATTCATATTTCTTTATTTTATTTCTAGAGAAACTATTTTTTTCTCTAGCCACAGTACCAAAGAGGCTTTGTAGGAAAAAAATAGAAGAGTGGTGAGACAGGAGGCTGAGTAATTTTTTAAAAATTCTGTTAATATACTTACGCAGTAGTAGTCTGCATGTCATGCCAGCTTTTGCTGAAGTTTTGTTTTAATTCATTCATCAGGTTCATGCCAAGTTTTTGTTTTATCTCAACCAGATGTCTTTCTTTCGCTGATAAAACCTGTCGTAATGTTGTAATTTCGTCTTCAAGCTACAGATGGGATGAAATATGATGAGAAGAGATGTCAGACCAACTGAAACATACACCTGCAAAACCTCTGGCCTGCAAAACAGCCTCTGCACCCTCTTGTTGACACAGCCCACGTTGGGCTATAGCAAACACATCCTGGAGAGATGATTATCTAATATTTAAAAATAGAAATAGATTTTTAGTTTTAAAGGTTACAAAAGTAATCTCTGCACCTTATCAAACAACTTATTTGTACAGCAAAATGTAAACAAGAAAATAAAAATAATCTGTAATCTTTTACAAAATAGATACTGTTTAATTTTTTGGTTTCCAATCTTCCAAACATTTTTCTAAAATTGTACATATATATAATTTTTGAACAAAAAATTTGGTTTTGTACTGTAGGCTTTATTTTATAAACAACTTAAAGTGTCACTAGTCAGTGTTGTTTTTTTAATTTTGCCAACCACACACTGCTGCATTGGTGGAGGCATGGATTTAGCAGACATTGTAGTTTTGCCAAGCTAGTATCTTAGGAAAAGAGCAATAGGGAGGAAAGGGTGTATGTAAGGAAGAGGTCTGTGTTGTTTTAATTTTTAATAGTTTTACTGATGTGTAATTATCACACAATGAACTGCACACATTTATAGTGAACCATTTATAAATATTGACCCATGTATACTCCTTTGAAGCCATCACTACAATCTAGATAGTGAACTTATCCATCCATCACCTTCAAAAGTTTTCTAGGTCTTCTTTGTAATTCCTTCTTCCCACTTACTCTCACTCTCCTAAGCAGCCACTGATCTCTCTTTAAGGTTTATTTTGCATTTTCAAAAATTTTATATAAATTGAATCATACAGTATATACTCATGTTTGCCTGGCTTTTTTCACTCTAATTACTTGAGATTATTTCAGATAAATCATGTTGCATTATCAATTGTTTTCCCTTTTCATGGCAGAGTAGTATTCCAGTGTATGAATATACTATAGTTTAGTATCTAATCACCTGCTGAAGAATATTTGGGTTTGGCTAATGCAAATAAAGCTGCTATGAATGTTCATACACCAGTCCTCAACCTTTTTTGGCACCAGGGACCAGTGCTCCTATGAGAATGTAATGCCTCATGATGATCTGAGGTTGAGCTGAGGTGGTGATGCTAGCGCTGGAGAGTGGCTACAAATACAGATGAAGCCTCATTCATTCGCCTGCTGCTCACCTCTGCTGTGCAGTCCAGTTCCTAAATAGGCTATGGACTGGTACCAGTCCACAGCCTGGGGTTAGGGACCCTTCATCTAAAGCTTTTATAGACATGTTTCCTCTTTCTCTCTTGCTGCAGAAAAGCAAATCTCTTCATCACTATAAAATTACTCTCACAAATATAATTTCTAACAGAGTTCTGTAAAACACCCAGATTTTAGAGAATGTTGTTATATCCCATGAAAATAAATTTGAACCTCCAAAAAGGCTTTGACTTAATTAATTGTTGTACATTATACTGCACTGTCCTGGTAACATTACTTAAACTTTCACCTTTGTTTTCTGAAAATATAACTATTTGTGACTTTCTTTGTGAAGCTAGAAGAGAATCATTAGTGCTCTATTCACATGGAGGTAATAAAAGCCTGACACTTTACTAGATATTTTATTTAAAAAAATAAATGGAGCAGCTGCATCTCATTCACATATAAAGTTATCACCCTACTTCTGACCACAAAGTGCATCACTAACCGTATTAGTCATCTTGCAAATGTGCTCCTTGAGTCACCAGAGACGTAGCTGCTAGAAAAGCACTTCAAAAAATACATTTAAATTTGCAAGAATTCATCTTTTTACTAGTGCAAGGAAGATTTTGCTCCATTAGTTAACAGATAGAAATAGCATTGTGAACATTCATATATGCAAATAATGATTTAAGCAAAACAGCAGAAATATTGAATTGGAGGCATCTTAAATACTACAGTAGAAAAGAACAATATTTGGGGGTTTTTAATATCAGAAAAATGTCCTGGTAATTTAATATTATCCATTTTTTATGTTTATGAAACATTTTTTAATGCTCATGGAAATCTTTCCAAAATTTTTCTAAAATAATTACATATTCCATAAATATGTTAGAAACAATAGAACCCTGTCTTAATAACAAGAGTCTTCAGTATACAAACATATTCATTATTGCAAAAGGATTCTGTTCAGCGACCACCAAAGGGAATAAGGTTTTTAGTCTCTCCATTAAATGAGAACACATTGTTATTCTAAAAGTAAACCCTTCTATTCCTTTGGTATTATGCCACATTCTACTTTTCAATTTTGTCAGTGTGTCTTCCTGCATTTAATCTGCTGCCTAATATTTTTCAAGGTTGTATCTCTAGCTCTCTTACCATAGAAAATACTTGGACTGCATGTCAGCCTTTTATTTGTATCAGAAAGACCTCTGTTTTCTTTTGGGTAAATAATATGTTTTAAGTGACTGAAATTACTGGGAATCTGTTTTTTTTTTTTTTTTGACATATCAGGTATTACTGTAGTTTCCATTGTATATTAAAATAATAAAAAAATTTTTAACTTGTAGAAAGAAATTACAGATGCAAAGAAGAAGAAAGAAGCTCAAACATTTTGATATTCTCAACCTCATGTCTATGTAATCCCAGAAATTTATTCAAAATTGAGAAGACAATAGGATATTAATTTGTTATTTGGGGAGCAGTGAGTAAAGGATTCATAGTTTTCTAATGAAATCCTTGACTCAAAATAGTGAGAGAGAGACGTCAAAGTGATTAATTTACTGAATATCATCCTAAAGAAAGAAATGTAAAGTCCCACACTTAAAAATTAAATCATAGGTTAAAGGTATTCATGGGAAAGAGACTTTTAATGATGAAAACCTAAACCTGGTTATTTAGTTGGGTCTATTCTTAGGTTCCATAATGAAATAAGACTCACTCTTTCCAAAGCTTTCAGTATATTAATGCTCTGAGATTTTAATGTCTTAAATTTGGTGGAGCCAGAGGACATACATTACTGAATGAGCACCCCTAGTTATTTCTGATGTGGGTAGTATGGAAACTCTATATTTTAACCTTGTAAGACATGTCAAATGCCTTCTGGAATTAGGTGGAGTACAGGTAAATCATTAATTAAAGTGTTTAATATATCCTTTCCCCTTTCATTTTAAACTAATCATGTTTTCATTAGAAACTAATAGTCTTTTGTTCCTTGACTCCCTAGAAAATTACCTTGCAGGATAAATATTTATGACCAAGATTAGATATTTAAACTCAGTTATTTAAATATGAATTAACAGGAACATAACAAATGCTGATGAAGATGTGGAGAAACTGGAACCCCTCTACATTGCTGGTGGGATTGTAAAATGGCTCTGCCACTGTGGACAACATTCTGGCAGTTTCTCAAAAAGTTAAACATAAAATTATCATATGACCAAGCAATTGCATTCCAAAGAACAGAGAATGGGTACTCACATAAATACATGTAAACTCATGTTCATAACAGCGTTATTCACAATAGCCCAAAGGAGAAAACAGTCCAAATATCCATAAAAGAATAAATGAAAAAAGAAATCTGTAGTATATACATAAAATGGAATAGTATATAGCTATGAAAAGGAATGATGTATTGAAACATGATACAACATGGATGAACCATAAAGACATTAGGCTAAGTGAAAGAAGGCAGACACAGAAGGTCACGTATTTTGTGATTCCATTTATATAAAATACCAGAATAATTAATTCATAGAGATAGAATAAAGATGAGTGCTTGTAGGGAAGTAGGTAAAATGGGAAGCAACTGCTTAATGAGTACTGAGTTTCCTTTTGGGGTGATGAAAATGTTTTGGAACTAGATGGAGGTGGTGATTCATAACATTGTAAGTGTACTAAATGCCATTAAATTGTTCACCTTAAAACAGTTAGTTTTGTTTTATATCAATTTACCTCCATAAAAAATGCAAAAAAATCAGTTAATAATTTGAATTAGTTAATAAATTAACTTCAAAGTGAAATTTATGTGAGAAGATTGAAAATTTAGTTTTCTATTTTTTCTGCTATATTATATAAAATATCTCACTTAAATCCGTAAAAAGAAAAACTTTCATCAGATATTAATCTTCTGTATGATGTTTAGGAGTAAGAGTCTTTGATCTCTTGCATACAGTGCTTCAAGTCCTGCTGCTTCTTCTGGTTTCTCCTGTCCTTTGGCTGAGAGTCCAGAAGAACTAAGATTAAAATGCAGATATTATCTGGGAAGATTTGATGCATAATTTTTTGTGTCAACTTGATGGGGGCATGGGGTGCTCAGACATCAGACCAAGCATTATTCTGAATGTGTCTGTGAGGATGCTCCTGCAGGAGATTAACATTTGAAGTGGCAGACTGAGTAGAGTAGATTGTCCTCCCAAAATTGGTGGGCTTCATCCAAGGCTAAATAGAACAAAAAGGCTGACTGTTCCTCAAGTAAGAAGGAACTCTTCCTGCCTGACTGTGTTTGAGCTGCGACACTATTTTTTTCCCTGTCTTTAGATTCAAATTGTGACATCAGCACTTCCTGGGCCTTAAGCCTGCTGACCTTTAAACTGGAGCTACACCATTGGCTCCCCTGGAGTCTCCAGCTTGCTGATTATAGATCTGGGAACCTGTTGGCCTCTGTATTACATCAGTCAATTCCTTAAAATAAACCTCTTTCTATATACATATATACATATTCTATTGGTTTTGTTTCTCTAGATAACCCTGATACAGAGGGGAGTTAATAAGACATTATTGGTTAGGAACACTTTAGTTGTGTACTAGCTCAGTCCAGAAAGAATGAAGATTTTAAAGAAAGAAACTGAGAAAGAAAGGTCAAGGGCTCAAGGCACTTCTTTGTAAATCTAAATGGTGAGGTGGGGGGAGCAGGGTTATGGCACTGTGTGTTCTTCCTGGGGAACCAATAAAGACAGTAGAGCCAAGAAAGAAGTGGACAGAACCTGAAAATAGGTTCTGCCTACTTGATAATGCTGTCTGGTATTTTTCCTAATTCTATTAATGCCTACTTTTTGTTTTGTCATTTTATTGAGAGGATGTTGGCAGTATTTGATTGTTATATAATACAAATTTACTGTACTAATGCCAACACTTCATCCTTTTCAAAAGCCAAGTCATAAGAAGGAATACTAAGCATAAAATGCAGCTTACTGAAATGAAAGTGGGAGTAGGATATTAGTAGCACAGAAATAGAGCAAGTTTATTTAAAAAGAGAGAAATAGGGGGAAAAAAAACCTCCACAGAATAAATGTGTAAAGACCTCAGAAAAGATTTTAGGAGTAGCTGGTAATAAGACAAATGAGAACAAATTTCTGAAACAAAATAATATTTTTTAATATATTGGCAAAAAGCATAATCTACTTCTAGTATTTGCAAATATAAATATTCATTAAAGCTATAAAATAACTCAAGTTAAATATAAATCTTATTGCACACCTGCTATACACAAACCGTTGTATCACATCAGAGGTGATACTGGACTCACACTGAAGAAACTTTTAAAAGAACACATATTGAATGTCCACGATAATAAAATAAAGACTAAACTGTGTTAACAAATTTTTCTTTTAAAATGCAGACTTCGTCTAAGATGTAGCCTTTTGGACAATATTGGATCATTTACATTTCCTACCACGTGGACAGATCTTACCAGCACCTGGCAAGCACACAGCAATGTGTTGGGAGCATGGCAAATGGAGTAAGAAGTTCCCCTGAAGTCTATGGGCATCCACATGGGAATATAAACAAAGAACAGTGCAAGATAAAGCAGTGAGGAGGGATCCAGCAGAGCAAGAAGATAGAAGGAGGATCTATGGAGAGGAGTGTACTGAAGAGGAGACTTAGTCAGGAGACCCCTGACTAAGGCTCCTTTTAAGCAAAGCATCCACAGATAATAAGTCCTTATATTCAAAGGTCTTGTTTTAAATGGTGGCCATAACTGATTGTCCAACTCAAAGGCAATCTAATAGGCTGGGCTGTCAGGTGTCCTACTACCTAAGTGGCTAACAGACCCAGTAGGGTCCTCTCTCAGACACAGGGAGGGGCTGCTTGAAACCATGGGCCCAGGAAGACTGTGGAGAGTTGAGGCAGAGAAGCTGAACTATCTAAAGGAAGTCTCAGTTCTTCATAGGTGTGGGACTTCCAAGATGGCTCTCTGTGTGTTCCTGTTATTATTAAATCCTAGAACCAGAGGTAACATGAATACAGGTTTGGCCTGAAAGAACCTGACTTGGGGTGCGTATATGCACACACACGCATGCACCTGCACTTGTAGAAGGGCAAGAAAAGCAGATTTAAGAAAAGAATGAGTATAAAGCAGAGATGGTTTGAGGTGGAAGGAGAATAAATGGAAATGGGAACAGAGAAAAAGTGAAGACATACTTTCTCTGTTTTTCACCAGGCTGTGCCCATGAAAGTCACGATGCTACTTCTGGCAAGATGTGGTCTTTCTTCATCATTTAAGAATCCAGAAATAAGAGACAGGAAGTATGGAGGCTAATGCATTCTGAAGACTGAAAACAAATCCTGCAACTTGAACACAGTAAAAAGAGTGTGGTGCTATTTTCAGAAGTCAGGCTTTAAAAGTCTTAGGAATGAGACATGTTGGAAGCTTATTAATGTGACTAAATAAAACAAGATTTCTGGAAAAAAAAATACTTTTTTAAAAAAATATTTATGGTGCCTCCATTTAGAACCAAAGCTTACTCTCTTTATTATAAAATACATGCTTATTGTTCAACATTTTGAAAATATAGAAAGCACAAAAATACACTGATATATATATGTATGTGTGTGTAATCTAGTAATCCCAGAATCTCAAAAAATCAATGCATGTTATAAAAATTAATCTGTTACAGAGGTTGTATCTGAACTTAAAATGTGAAGGAGTTAATTATGGCTTAGAATCAGTTAGCTTACACCAGTCTACAGAATGTAACTTTTGGACACCACAACTGACATGAATGGGTCATGAACCAAGAACTTCAAGCCTTAAGAAAATATGGAGCTGGTACATTCTCCATTAAGGCTGACTTCAGTCTGTGCACTCTGGCATGTGTGGCTAATCTGAGGTAAACTGAGTGGTTCTGGATCAGTGGTCACAGACAAACCCAGCTAAAGAAGCAGGCTATTTGATTTGAGGTACTTGCTTATTGAAATAATTTCTACTGTACCCAAGGAACAAGTTGCTCTTTTATTTTACAATAAAGTTATTTTAGGGTGTGTCTTGAGAAAGCACCTGAACATTCTGATATTATAAGCTGCTGTAAACACGCACTGCCAGAACACTGGAGCTTGAAGAGTCTGGAGTGGACAGAGCATGGTGGGAGTAAAGTGGAGCTTAAAGCTCTGTCCCCAGTCAGCAGAAGAGGCCAGGGAAGGAGGGTGAAGCCTTGCTTCTGGCTGGACCAGGAGTTTCCTGCTCAGTGAGCCAGGGATTAGGAATGGGGAGGGAAAGCTGGCCTCGTCCCCTCCTGCCCTATTGTCTATTCTATTTGAGAAGTTCCCTTTCCTTCTACAATGCACTACTCTTTAACAAAGTGTTTAAGGGTTGACGGGTGCTGCAAACAAAAGGCTTGAATAAAAAGTTGTATTCACAATGAGCCAGACATCCTCCTCTCCTGTAGGTAGATGCCCAAACAACTCCACAAGATCTAATAAAGCCTATATTCATCATTGCTTTCCACTGTACCCCCAGGGCTCTATTCTGCAAAAGAATACATACCTCAATCAGTTCAGTTGCTTCTATGATTGTCTTTTTCATTACAAAACTAAATCGTTTCAAAGTAATTGCTGAAGTAAGTTGCTAACCTAAAAGAAAAAAGAACTACTAATGAAAAGCAGTTAGTACTTGTAGCAAGGTCTTGAAGGAATTCCACCAGGCTTGTGATTTATTGTTCCCACTGTACTGTGATGCTAAAAAGAAAAAGACGTGCATATTTACAACTAATTATCATTGTTGCTTAAACAGCATAATGAACTGTAACCAGTAGGTAATGGATAATCAGCATTATCAGAATACCCTGGGGAAAAAATGTCATCTTATAATATATCACTTATTAAATTTGATATATTGCAAATTTGACATATAAAACTGAATTAAAAACCAAAGCATTGTAATACAGGACATATCAAAGTAATAATAACTTTTAAGATACAGAGATAGAAATATCAAAATTAAGTAGATTATTAAACATACCTGAACTAATTCTGCCTTTAACTCTTCTTTTTCCTCCTCAGAAAGCATGTTAGAGAAGTCAGCACTGGTTACAGTGTCATCATCTCTTCCTTGTAATGGTTCAGTCTCCAACAAACCTTTAAGTAATATTGATGAAATATTATGTAATTTTAAAAATGAATTTTATCAACTTCTACTTCCATAGTCTGCAATACTAGATACACTGACCCACCCATTGAAAAAGAACTAAAAAATTAAGAAAAAAAAAACCTTTCAAAATGTGTGATGAGCTGCTAACAAAGTAAATACTAAGAAACCAAAAACACTAAGTGAAAGGCGGAGGCCAGCTATGTAAACAAAACAAGTTTTCATTAGTTCTACATTTGCCATCCAGAGAAATTCCAGCTTTGGTTTTCGCTGTCTCATAGGGTACAGGGGACAGAAGATAAAGTCCAGGGCCACCCAAGGAGAGGAGTACAAAGTAGGACCCTACATAAATCTGTGTCCCCACAGGGCTACACTCCCAGTAAAGTGAACTAGAAATGAATACTTCTCTCCAGACTGTCTGTTTGCCTTGACGCTCAGCACTGAACGAACAGACCGGAATATCCTCCCCTGAGAATTGATAAACCCTGAGTGGGACTGCGTGTGCTTTTGTAGCTTGAATGCCCACTACCAGGATGTTCCAAAGCAACTATGAGATAAGAATTCAGAGTGTTAAGACTTTTTTCCACTTCGGAGGTAGTAATAGGCAGATACAAGATCTGGAGCAGCTGCAGTTGTGAGGAGACATCATAAAAAAACTAATTTTGGCAGAAGGAAAATGGGAAGTGCCTGGCTTCTTTATGACATTGTTGTGCCACAGGCTAACCCAGCATGGTTCAACTTCTAACTTGTTATGTGAGAGAAATGCCTTATCATTAAAAATGTAAAGAAGTTCCCTAGTGGAGTCTCTTGGCATCTGATCAACTTCAATGAGTATGTTCTCTGGAGGGCCCAGGAAACAGGCCCACATATACAGAAGGCTCATTTATGACAAGAGTTTTGAAAGAGCTGGCATTTATACACCTGTGGGGAAAGGAAGGTCTTTTAAGTTGTCCTGAAACAAATAGTTATCTATATAGAAAAAATAAAACTGAACCCTTTCACCATTCATATAGAGAAATCAAACTATAAACATTTTAGAAAGCAATATAGGAATTTATATTTATGAACTTCTAGGTAAGAAGGGATTTTTTAAGACACACAGAAAAGGCATCTATGAAATATAGGATGGATAAGATTAAGAATGTCTCTTCATCGAACACACTATGTGGAAAATGAAAAGACAAGCCATTCACTGAAAGAAGATATCTCTCACATGTATAACTATCAAAAAATTCATTCCTAATACATATAGAATACCTCCAAACCAAATTTTAAACCAATAGAAAAATGGACCAAAAGACCTAAAACAGTTTCTTTATAGAGAGAAATCACAAATGTTAATAAACTCAAGAAAACATGCTCAACCTCAGTGATGTTCAGGGAAGTAAATAATTAAATCATTCTACACCCACTGGATTATCAAAATGTTAAAAGTTGGATATTATTGAAATTTGGTGGCTGTGGAAGACAGAAAACTTTATACACTGCTGGCAAGAATATAAACAAACACAAATAACTTAGGAAATAATTAACACTACCTAATAAAGTTGAACATTGAGACATCCTACAGTTGGTCAATTCCACACCCATGTATATGCCGGAGACACTTAAAACCAGCACCAGAGATCATTAACAAGAACTTTCAAGGTAGCAAAAAACCACTAAGTCATGTAAAAGTCCATAAACAGGAACGTGTAAGTATACTGTGGTCCATTTACACAGAAAGACTGGGTAATTGTGAAATGAGTGAACTACAGCCATGCACACTACGTGAATGAAACTTGGGAACAAGATGCAAAATGAAAAATATAAGTTGCAAAAAACATAAAAGTATGATTCCAATTACATGAAGTCCCAAACCATGAAAAACTAAATAAAATACTGTTTAGGAATAAAATTATCAAGCAAAAGCAATGATAAAACACTCAGGACCACGGTTTTCTTTGCGGGTAATGGGAGGGACGATGGTAATGGGGGACCTACAGGTGATCTCCACAGCATTAATGCTAATGCTCCATTTCTGGACTCCAAGTTTCTGTGCATGAGTATTTTCTGTACTTTAAACTTATTTTGTAAATATTCTTTTGTGTATTTAGTATTATTATTTGATAAAACAATTTAAAACAGATTTTGTCAAAAGTCAAAAGAGAAAGAGGTAAATAATGATCCTATAAAATCAGAACATTCTAGATCAAGAGAGTAAAAATATGGCCCAATTTACAAAGTTCTTTTGAAGCTGGCCTCACTTTTGAGTCGACTGTACCCACATCTTTTTGTATGAATCACCGGTATACCATCGGCACCTGTGAAACCACCAATACACTAACACAAGTCAGTGAGCCTGCCCTTGATGCTCAGCACCAAATGGACAGACCAAAAGATCCTCCCCTGAGAACTGATTAACCCTGAGTGGGATTGCGTGTGCACTTGCAGATTGAATGCCCACTTCCTGGGTGGTCCAAAACAACTTCATGATAAGAATTCAGAGTACTAAGACTTATCTGACCCAAGTTCATCACATCCTTATTTCCCTTTTGTACTCGAGAAGCCAGTGTCAGTACTAAATAATGTTCTTTTTCATAAGTAATACTTGTTTATTGTAGAAGAGAGTAAAATAATCTATTATTAATTACAATCACTATTAATCATACTACCCAGAAATAATTATCCCTTTGGTTTATCCTTACGGATATTTCTCTTATGCATATGTCCATATCTTCTTATTTTTATGTAATTTACTGTTGTGAACTTGATTTATTTATTCAGTCACTAGGATATCATGAAAATCCTTGATGTCTAAAACTACGACGCTACCTGTGTGTATTTTTGATGGTGTACAGCATTTTGTCTTATGTATGACTGATCATTTATCCTGCTTATTGGGAAGTTGCAGTGAACATCTCATGGCCATGTCACTGGTAAAATCTTCATTTCCTATACATTAGAATCTAAGGGCATGGACATTTCAAAACGATAGCCTAATTATTCCCTGGAAAGGCTGTGCCAGTTTCTTATAAGCACCAGCAACCTATAAGAATATCTCTAGGTTCTTAGTACAACAATGTAAATGAGTCATTTAAAGGGGAAAAAAACACAGTCATTTAATTCTGCTAGTACATATTTATGTTTAAATGTGACCAATGTATTTTTAGTCATTGTTCTAGGATAACTATCTAAATCAAGAATCAGCAGCAATTCCAAGCACAGGTTTAAGAGATGGGCCCAGCAGGTCCCCTGCATTGGAGGTTAGAAAACACTATGGTACAGGCCTGTAAAATATTCTGGTCTTCTCCCCAACTCAGCCTGGACCAGGAACTTAGGGATATTCCTCAAATTTAGCTGGAACTCAAAATCTCAAAATTCTCCTCTCTTGGAAGTGTGAGAAAACATGTGCCAGACCAGGGGATAGACAAAATAGTTCTAGGTACTTAGAACTTTTCAAGACATCAAACATCTTTAGTATCTTCTTATATTCTAGGAAGAAAAGAAAATTTAAAATCCATTTTAATTGATAGTACATGAATTGGGAAACTTCTAATGAATTTAAAGACAGACAGACACCCCACATCCAGCAGAAAGCTTCTACTTTTCACGGGAGAGGTATATAAACTTTATAAAGTGAGATATTTCACACTGGCCTTAGCTCTATCTGTCACAAGTCCCACTTCTCAAGGACATCATAGATCTTTCAGAGTCTTACGCCCAGAAACCAGCTGAACTACAGAAGAGGGCTTGCATGGGCAGGTTTCAGCTTTTCACTACTAAAGGCCACAACTACTATTAGGAAGCCCTCTTCTACAGCTCAGCTCTCATCAAGTTCCAAGAATCCTACGCACTAGGGGCTATGCAGACTTCCCGCTGCTCTTCTGAGGTGCCCCGACTGCTTGTTTCCCTTAACTTTTCCTATCTTTCTAGTAGTTCCTTTATCAAGTGCCCCTTTTGAGCATGCTGTCCATCTGCTTCTTCCTTGGTCCCTGACTGGTATAGGAAGGCTATCCCAATCTCTTTTCTGAGCCCTAGAAAAATATCTCTTTCAGGCTAGCCCACACCAGCCTGGAACACATGCCTGTAAACTGGGCAAGTGCTGAATGGTTGGGCAGATTGGCCCTTTGTGTTTAGTTCCCCAACTGATACTTCCGTGGTCAGTTAATCACACATGGGATCCAGAGGTCCACACAGTACAGAGAACCTTGTCACCTGGGCAAAGGGTTGGTGACCCTACAGGAAGCACTGTCCCTGGCCAGAAGTCTAGATGGAGAAAGTGAAGAAAATCTTCCACAAATGAGAGCCAAGGTGAGGCTGAATCACACTGGAAGGGCTATTAGGCCCCAATCCAGCCAAAGAAGACAAGATCATGAGTTAATATCTGCAGAAAATGTTAGCACCAGAGGACATTGTGGGCCCAGCTGCCCAAAGAGCCAGCAAAGAATACGAGGTACTATAGGAGCCATTCTTTCTTCCATATACCATATAGCACCTTAACCAAGGAGAGGGAAAGGGGAGCTGATGAGGAGAAAGCTGAGCTAGGGGGTAATTTTACCAAAAAACTGATTATTTAAAAGGGCTTTAAAATCATTGCATTGGAGTGGCCTAAATCTATTTTTGTTCTCTATTATCTAAAGCCTAAGGGCTCAGGTATAGGTTTTTAAAAAACAAAAATAGAGCACATATGTGTACCATATAATTTGAACAGAATTTGTGATCCACTTAAAGACAGTCATTTTACTTTCAATTGCATGCCATAAAATATATAGACTTGTTTTAATAAAGGTAACAAATATCCACACGTCTGACTCTAATGTAGGAATTGTGCTTATCTATTGGCCAGGTGACACCCTTTGGAAGCAAGTGTGTCTTAGAGTACTTGCCAAACTCTATCATATGCCTATTTCCACTATACCTACAATTGACCAATGATAATTCATTTAAGTGCCACCTCTGGGGCTGAATGACACAACAAACTGAACCAGATTCAAAAACAGAAGTCCTCAGCTTGCTGACAAGAACTCTCACTCACGAAATGTGGGTTAAGGGTCTGGCTCAGTCAGAAGCTATTGAGTTCTAACTTAGTCTAGTTTGACTTCTAAGTTTATACCCTCCCCTCTCTTACAACTGTTTGAAGAACAATAAACAAAACGTTGGCAAGTACAAATAAGAGGTGAGTTTTGGATAAAGTACCTCCTTCATCCTTGAAATGAAATCGCCTACTAGCACCGGCATACTTTTAAGGCACCCTGTCAAGCACTTCAGTGAATTAGGTCATGGCTTCACACACATGACTGAAACAGTACAGAGAGCTTTGAGTTAAAATGATTACAAACTATGGTATCAGATGAGTTGTTGGAAAATACATAAAAGTTACAGAAATTCTTTCAAATAGCAAAATAATCTTGAAAGTATGTTAGTGAACCATATTAAAGAATTAACAAAAAAATCCAGCTGTATAACCAAGCAAAGAAGAAAAGCATATACTTTTAAAAAGAATACAAAATTATCACAGGACTTCATAAGAAAGAATGCAATAAAGTAGCTTAAATAAAAATGTTTTAAATAATAAATTTAAGACTGTAATATTTATTACTTAATTATGTTTTCTTTATGATGCTTGGTAAAAATAACCTCAGGCAACATAAAATTTCAAAACAGCTCTGTTTATTCCCCAAGGGAAAAACTAGTGAGCTAATCTCATTAATGCTGAATTCATGATTATCTTTAAGTGCACAAAAAATTATACATGTTAATTCTAGGAGGATAGAAATTAAAAATATAAAACAAGCTTATTTATTAGAACCATTTCTGCGTATTTTCTAAACCTACCACAAAAAAATCTAAATATTATTTCTCACGGACCTCCATTATTGATCTGCTCTTCATTCTTTTATCAGTAACTTGTTATCTAGCCTATTATTGAATGCATGCATAGTAGATGTGGCTTTAAATGTGTGTGTTTCTGTTGCCCTGGATTTGGCAGAGGTCTCAAGTGCTGGGAACAATACAGTGGGAGCTCAACACTCCTACAACATCCTTGAAACAAGGCTTGAACCACCACGCACCACACTCTATGACTTGCAAATGAGTTATGCCAGGGCCTGGAGTCTTCTAACTCTAGCCTTGGAGAATAGGGTAAAAAGCAAAGCAAGGAGAGAGCAGCATGGTAGGAAATTTGCATATGCAGATAAGTACTAATTAAAGACAAATCATACTCTACCTCCCAGTGGTCACCACTATAAAACTTTCATGTACATCTCTCCAAATCTTTGGCTATATATTACACACTTTTTTTTTTTCTTTCACTTAATGTATCTGAAATTAGGATGCCTCTTTCAATCAATGGTATCTTACAATTAACTGGCAGCTTTTTCTTCCTTAGTGGTATATAAAACAATGGGTATCTTAAAATCTTTAGCATCTTAGCTTTGAAAAATAGGGACAAATATGTTTAAAATCTAATATATTAATATATAATCTAATAATTTATATAAAACATATATGTATGTAGATATATCCATATATCTAAAAAAATGAGATCACAGTTTTGTAACTTGATTTTTTTTTCCAGAAAACTTTCTCATCTTTTCTTATCCTATCAGAAACCAGACCATATCAAAGGTCTCCAGTTGATCCCATAATGCATCTAGAGCTGGTTTGCCCAAACCAATATTCGATCCACAACTGCATACTCTCCTGGTTGTTATGCCCCTTAAGCCTCTTTTCCTCAAACTACTGACTTATAGAAGAGACCAGACTCTGTCCTGCAGAATTGATCATATTTTGATTAATGACTTATTAGGTTATTGCAAGATAGTGTGGGGATATAGGGACAAACCAGTCTCAGAAAGCATTCCAGCTCCATCCATTTCAATTTTGTGACTATCATAGTTTGAAATCCAGTCTTTTTCATCTATAAAATGGGTATAACAATGTCTACCCTCAAGGGTAGGTTGCTGTTAGTTTTGCAAAATACCTAGCACAGTGCCCAGCATATAATAATTAGAAAATGTTAGCTCCTAATCTGGTCATATTTGACTGATATTCATTCTGAATCCAAATTATTTATAAAATTCAAGTGCTATGTGAGAGAAAAAATTAGAAACTATTAATCTGTCCTCAGGCTGCTAAAAGACATCACTGGAGATACTATAGTGAGTATCTCTGGAGAGGTCAGCCAGGAATTTCCTGGAGGTGAGTGTATAAGACTGGATTCCTACAGTTTCTTGAGTCTTTTAGATTTGGGAAGATTGGTACAGACCCCAACTGTGGGCTTATCTTTAGGAACTGTATTCATTATCTGCCCCAAGAAATGACAGGTGAATGTTCTTTACTCCAATATTTGGGGCTGGGCTCACCATGCCTGGTCCTTCACAGCAAGGGACTCCCGATAGCATAGGCCAAGTCAGAATCATGGTTACATTTCAGTTATAAGGCCAGAGGAGGCAGCATAGGGTTATGTCTCCAAATTGATGATCTGAGTCACTAGGTGATCTAAAAGCAGTTGGGCTGTTTTCCAAGAAGCATGACACAGGTAATGTCCGGTCTCAACATTCAAGGTTCTGTTTGGGAAATAAGTAAAGCTGCATCAGAGATGAGGCACATGGTAAAGATTCTGAGACCTGGAGAAGGAAGTGCTCAACAGTTTCCTTCAACAACCCTGTGCAGGCTCCTATTGGCTTTGAGCTACAACCCAGGGCCTACCTGCGCATTCCTGCCCTCTGGGTTTAAAGGCTCTTTTCACTGGCATAATGTCCTCTTTAGGAAGATGAAAGAGCCTGGGGTGAGGGGTGGGAATGGGCTCTGAAGACTAGGAGGGCTCTGAACCTGGTCTCACCCTCAGCAATGCGATCAGCCCTGGTCTCATCATCACACAGCACTTCATCAGCAACTGCACTTCTCAGATACTTGCTATTTTATCCCCCATGTTAAGTCTCTTTGACTACATCTTATTTCCTGTACTAGAATGAAAGCAGCAGAATGACAGAAAGCCAGTTTTGTTCCTCTTGACATCCTGCGTTTTCTAGAATGATTTATTCTAGCATGATGATGTATGAGCAGACCACAGCCTAAAGCAAAATGTGCTCACTGTGTCTACAGCCACTGTCAAGAAAGTGTCTCTGAAAACAGCAGCCACTACTGTGACATTAATGTGCAAAGGCAACTAGAGAATCTCAAGAGACTTGAAAGGACGACACTCCCTCCTCTGCCAATCTTTCCTGGGAACGATCAGTCTTTCTGATAGGGACAATTTCTTCTGTCTTATTCAAACTGCAATTTCTCTCCTCTTCCCTGGGCCCCAACCCCTTTTCCATCGTAGATGAACCATATTTACTTCTCTTTATCCCCAGCTCCATCCTACTCAAATGTTTAAAGAATTACTATCAGGCTTCTCTATTGCTACCTCATGATATCTCTCGACCTTGAGAGAAGTTACTAAGGAACACCAGACCCACAATTGCAATGAAGCAGTATAATAATCTTCTGTTCTCAAACTTTTTTTGGGTCCCTCTCTCTGAACCACACCAAAACTTAAAACTAAGACTAAGCATCTCCCTGAACACTGAGACCATATGAAAAGGGCATAACTGCTGCTATCACTGTGGGAACTTTCTCTCAGTAGCTGCTCAATTGCTCTCTTAAAAGATGCAGAATAAATGTTTTCTTTTTAATCACATGCTATGTGCCAGGTGTGTTAGAGGTCATATCTTGTCTCATCCTCCCAGAAACACATTAAGCAGATGGAATTAAGATAAAGGATTTCAAATTTTATGCAACTTGTGAGCTAACAAGTTAGCCTGCCACAGTTTCATGGATGCTGGCAGAAGACCCACCCATCTCCTGGGATCAGACTCATCGCATAGCTACAGCATGAACATCACATTCAGGTTTGTTTCCCTCACCAACAAGATTCATGGGCAAGTTACATGGAGGGACCTAGATGGAAAATGCTCACTCGGTGGGATTGTATCATAGTTGAAAAACTCTGAGCTCAGGGAATCTGATTCTTTTTTAATAGGCAACAAGCAAATTTCCCTGACCTATACCTTGGTGGGAGACACCATCTTTATTCTACAGCACAGTAAGCAAACAAGACTTCTGTTATAGAGAGGCACTATATCTTCTAAGGTTGTTCCCTATAAACATCCTTGAAAGGTTAATCTAAAAAAAAAGGCTGTCAGTGTCTCTGCTTGAAAGATGGGCAGAAATGCAAAAGATCTATGAAGAATAGTCTTCTGTAGGTGATGTTTTCTCATTTTGCAAATGAAGAAATTATCGTTCAACATGTTAAATAACTGACCCAACCTCAAATGATTGATAAATGGTGGACTTAAGCACTGAATGCAAATCTGTCAGGTTATAGAGTTCATGCTTTTTCAACCTGACCACAACACCTCTTGCAGCAGTTGGATAGGAACTAAAATGCCTCTCTATTCCACCCCAGAAAACCCTCCATAAAACTTTCTGCTCAGAAAGATTGAGGCTTCCTGAAAGTCAAGGTCTGTAACTTTAATGTCTGCAGCCTCCCCACCATTGAGTACTGGGGAGAGTCCAAGGAAGACTTATGTCTTCTAAACCTTCTCATATAGAAGTTGTTCAACTAATGTTTGTTGAGTTAATCCCCTAGGATAAAAAAAAAATCAAATTATCATGTTGTCTTGCTACCCATTCCATATCTTTTCATTATCTGTCATATTTGTCTGTTTGTTGCTATGACAGTGAATAAGGTTTTATCACCACAAACTCAGACTATTTAAATCTTAGCTAAATTTTATCTCCTTACATGCACTCTCTTTCCCCACCACCCACTCTATATAATACTCAAATCAATATTTTGAACACATTATTTTTATCGTGTCAAAACCTAGTTCAAAAACTTTCAATGGATGCAATTGCTCCCAGCCCAAATTTGAAAATTCTTACACTAGCCTTCAAAACCTTCCATGGCTGGCTGCAAGCAATTATTCCAGAGATCCTGCCTATGATCTAAGCCACAAACAATCCAGGCTGCTATATGCAGTGTCCCTCAGTCATGTCCTATTCAATCCTATACTTTTGTGCCACTCCATCACTCACGAAAGCCCCTCTCCTCTTCCTCCTCAGTCTCTCCTCGAAGAATCCTACCAGCTGCCAACAACACTAAAATAACATGCCGTGTGCCCTAAACTAATCTAAATGTTGACATTTTTGCTTTCTATACATATTACCATATACATTACTACTAAATACTATATATATATAAGCTACATTATGACTTGCATTATAAATTGCATTATGACAAATAATACTATTTGGTACCATAATTATAGTTAAACAAGTTTATGAAAAAATATTTCAAACACTGTCCCATAGAAGTTTAATGTCCTTAAAACATCAAGGACACATGAGTAACCACTATTAATAGCATCGTTTTCTTAAGCTTTGGTTTCATTTAATAACACAGCTAAAAAAAGGTCATGTATGTAATGTTCAGTCAGAGTATGTTAATCAGTTGAATAAAGAAATATTTTATGCTTTTTACTAAGTATTTTGTTTGAAGATACATTCAGGTTATAGATTAAATTCTTATACTCCATATTTTCATTTTTTTTTAATATGCTGCTTAGGTGAGAAACCAAATAGTTAGATGCTAATTAAAACTGACTCTGATATCTAAAGAAAAATTTGTGACGGGCCAAAACCAAACCCTGGTTAAATATAAAAGTGACATGCTATTATAGAGATCAATAAATTATGAAAATATTTTCTTCTCACATTCATCCAAATGTATAAGACAACTGTCTTCTGGCTGGAAGAGGAAACATAACTTTGATATAAAATTCTCAGGCTATGTATTGTTGAAGTCACAAAATTCAACAGAATACGAAAGATAGAAAATATATGATATCCAATAGTTACACATGTACTGTACAGCCCTGAAGATGCAGTGTGAACTGGTGAAATAAAACTTCTGGACTTAACAAACCACAGCAAATGATATGAACTCAAGCTTCACAAATGATATCTTAGAATATGATACCTCTCAAATATGCAGCCAACCTGGGGATGCCAGCCTGAATAGCCAGCTGGTCTTACACAGTAATCAAAGTTGTGTTTTAATGCAGTGATAGTTTCCACAGTTAGCCCAGTAAAATGATATTATGAAGCAAGCCACTCCCATGGCCCTAAGCAGCGTCACTGTGACCATAGGACAAACAGGCCCCATCCATCACCCAAATTCCTAAGCTCTCAATTACTTCAGGAGCATCTTATAGTCATGTGTTAGGCATGAGACCTGGGAAGCCTTAGGTACTTGAGACCTGTTTGGGTTCTCTGGGATTCTCGTTCCTGGGGCTGACTGAGTAGGAGTCCTAGTCAGACCATAACCACAGAAATGACAGTTTTGACACGATAAAAATAATGTGTTCAAATTATTGATTTGAGTGTTGTATAGACTGGGTGGTGGAGAAAGAGTGCGTGTAAGGAGATAAAATTTATCTAAGATTTAAATAGTCTGAGTTTGTGGTGATAAAACCTTAATCACTGTCATAGGAGATTGATTGGCCAAGTAGACCAAATATTTTATGGCAAATACTGTGGTCTTTACATCTTCAGAATCAAATCTACTTGAGAAACCAAATAAACAACAAAAATCATTTGGTAAGCATGTGAAAGAAAAAAAGTGTTAGATGACTTCAAGATATTGCTGCATTTATGCTGTATTTTAACTGACTGGGTTTCTTTCTCCTCCTTTAGATTATGAGGTACTTTATCCACTGTTAATATTTAATTGACCTTACATATGTACCATTCAAATGACCTTACATATGTACCATTCAAATGCCTATAAATTAAATCTGATAATTGGCCAGTGGAACATCTCTCTTTTTGTAGTATTACAGATAAAATAACTAAGACTTACAATCAATGCAATGGCCATTGAAAAAAATAGTAAATAACATGTGATAAAGAAGGAGCAATCAGCACACATCAATACATCAGCTGTACTGGTACCACATCTTTGTGAGTGTGTCTAGTTCCTCAAGGACTACGTTAAGAGGCTAGCTTTTATTCCATCAATGTTCTGCTGAGTTTATACCTTTATATTCCCAGATCAAATAATGCCAAGTCTCCCCTTCCTTAGAAAGGCTATAGATAAGTAAAAGGAGAAAGATCAAGATGAATTAGGATCTTCAGGACATGACAGGTGACCCTAGAATATTAACTGCATTTGGCAATAGAATACACAACAGCAGGATCTTATCCAATATCCTGATAAACTGAGAACTAATGTATACCTGAGACTATCTGTGGTAGAAGGGTGTCTCTCACGTTACTAGGACATAGTTGTGTTATACTTTCCAGACTCCAAGTCAATTCATGTCATTTCGAATATATCAATTTTAAAAAAACTTAGTTAACTGTGAACACTACAGAAAAAACATTTTAAATTGTTTTATAAGTAAGTCAAGGGAACAAGTACAGAAAACATTAGGTTTTCTGAAATGAAAGCCAGAAATAGAGAAGCTTAAATTCCTTACAGAGGATGTGATAGATGTGTTCTCCCAGAAGATGCTTCTGAACTTCACTCCAGTGGGACCAACTTGAATCATAACTAAAGAGTAAGCCACTCAGACTTGAGCTTTTATTTCTCACAGGAAGTCACATGACCTCTTTCACATCAATGGCTTTTTGCTGGTCATGAGCATTTCAGTGACCACACTCAAAACCACAAAGGAAAACACAAAGTCAATTTTCAATGAAAAGATGTAAAATATTTGTCACAAATCTCAGTTTCAAATATAAGATTTAGGTACTTGGGATATCCTTCCCATTTCAAACCACTATTTGCTACTCTTGAAAGATACAGTTTGAAACACATACAAAATAGGTGCATACTGGATAAAACTGCAACTTAGACCAAAATAACCCCGAAACAAAGACATAAAAACACAGCAGCTACAAATTTGTGAATAAAAAAACAAGCAGTTATGGAAAAACAGAAATAGCTAATGTTCTTGATGGATGGACTCTAAGAACTTCCTTCTCTGAATAAACACGTAGATTGCAAGAAAAAGTAAACTATTACAGGAATGTGTATAGACAAAACAAACATAGGTAGGCCATTTTAACCCTTAAATGATCTTTTTGTTTGCATCTCCACCTTACTCAAATTTACACCTCCTGGAACTTGACAAAAGATAAACCTCAAAATCTAACATCCAGCCTTAGATTTTTGCCTCCAGCAAGAACAGAGACAGTCTCACTTATATTACTAAGAAAATGCCAAGGTAATAAATTATTCTGAATTTAAATTCATAAACAAAAAGTAACACTTAAAGAAAAAAAAAACCCTCTGTTTCTCTCCCTCATCTTTACCTCCTCTTTCTTCTTATCAAAAAAAGACTTGAGAACTAGATTTTCCATTCATTCGTTTGATGACTTGTCCTGAGATACCCAAGCTATAGCCCAGGGATCTGAGATTAGTTTTTACCTTCTCCCACACCTAAAGGAGTGAGACAGACACAGCTGTGCCCGCAGTCAGCTTCACTGGACAGGCTGTATTCCCATTCTCAGTCATTCCTTGAATGCTCACTGGTCTTTATAAAGTGCTGCACCATCTTTTAGGGTGAGTTCAGGAAAATAGTAAAACAATTCTCTCTGCAACAGAAGATATCCACTATGAATGTGAAGTGGGACAAAATATAATTCCCCCCTCTCCAAGGCATATGTAAAGAAAGGGGTAGATAGTATGAAAGACCTCCTCAGACAGGCCAGAGCTTGTAAAGTACTCTAGTCCTTACACAACATCAAGGCTATGGTGAGGGTTAGGGAGTGGCACCATGACACCAACACGGAGAGCCTGGATCCATGACTTTTGGTACTACAGCCAGATTTGGAGGTCTGGTTATTTAAAAAGCATGGGTCAGAGTATAAGCAGTCATCTCTTTACTTTAAGCAATCAGTTCAGTACATTCACATTTCTCCAGTTTCACTTATCAAATCTTCGGCATTTCAAATAGCTACTACTGGCAATGTCAAAGAGTAAATCTCCTTTTCTCTTAAAATCTGAGTAGAAAAATGAATGTTAAAAGATGAAAATATGTGTTTCTGAATCATGAACTATTAAGCAAAAATAAAATATACAAGAACTAGGAAAGCTTAAGGCAAGCCATACAAAAGAAAATGCAATGGCCAAACCAAATATGAAAAGACAACCGTATTAGTAATAAAGGAAGTGCAAAATAGAAATTACAAAGATATAGTTATTTTTCATCTAGGAGATTAGCTAAAATGCAAAAGTTGGATATACTGGCAACATTATGAATAAACAGATCTAATATATTACTGGCTTCTGGACTGTGACAGCTGACTGAGAGACTTTGACCTTGCCATTCCACTCTTGAGAATCAATCTTAGAGAAAAAAAGAGTCAATCTAAGATAGCTAGTAAATATTTACTACAGCATTGTTGGTAGTGGTGGAAAACTATAAAAACCTGTCCATCAGTAGAGGAACAAATGAAACAAGTATAGTGCACTCACACTGTGTATTGTTTTTCAGTTACTGAAAATAATGACCAGAAAGAATGTTCATTGTGTATTGTCAAATGTGAAAAGCAACTTATATGTAATCCATTTAGGGAGAGGGATAAAAATTGTCTGGGAGGGCAATCTTGTGCAAGCAGTCTTTGGATCCCACTTGGCTAAATAAGAATGGGCCTTGGGCCTGGAACAATTTCTACCAAGAGATACAGAGTCCACATAGCCTGTGTCAGCTTGGTGTATCACTTTGTAAAGGAACATCTTTCTCTATCTTGGGCTCAGTATGTGTTCTTTTGTTCTGCTTAAGCACAGGGTGCTGATGGCCCTCTTTACAAAGGAGGCCCCAGAAAGCTCTCTCACCCTTCCATCGTGTGAGGACACAGCAAAAAGATGGCTAGCTAAGAACCAGGAATCGGGCTCTCACCAGACATGAATCTTCTGGCATCTGGATCTTGTACTGCCCAGCCCCTAGAACTGTGAGATGAAAATATGCATCATTTAAGCCACCTGTCTGTGGTATTTTTGTTCTAACAGCCTCAACAGATTAAGATAGCATGTAATTGTTAAATTTTTTAAAAACTTGTATTATAAATTGAATATTAAATATAAATAAAATCTAAATGAATTGATAGAAGTTGAAAATCTTAGATTTGGCATTAGATACTGTCTATCTCTGTCAGTTTTTGTAAGAAAGATAGTAATTAAACCCTGGCTGTTTCTTTTTTGAAGTATTCCTAAAAATGATGAATTCCATGGTGGTAAATACTGTCTCACAGCTGGGAGTCCTTCTTAACATCTAACTCAGATTACTCTCACTACAGTCAAAGCAACTGCCTCATTACCATTCAGGTCAATCAACCAACACTAATTTCTTATTATCCTTTTTCAGTTGTATCTTTGATGTGGTATTATCATGCTTCAATAATATTAACTCAGATGTTTGGTAAACTATTATTGAAGACAAACAACAACAAAAAGCTGAAATATATTAAATGTCCAAAAATGAAGGCTTATTTATATACTTTATGGTAAATCTATACAAGAAAACATTATGCACTGTAAAATATCATTTTTTAGAAAAAACAATTAATGATATCATCAAAAACTCAAAATGGTTATATTAAAATATATGAAACTATAGTTTCAAATTTTGTATCAAATATTATATAAAGTACATATATTTTACATGTATAGAAAAAGAGTATTAGGAGGAAATCCACAAAAAAAAACTTTAAAAAATATTACTGGTAAATGGATTTATAGGTATTTTTTTCTTTTATTTCTAACTTCTTTCCTGTATTCTTCAAATTTTCTAAAATAAATATATATATTTAACAGATGTAGATCTTTCTGATGGCTAAGTAGAGGGCCAGGGGAGGGAGGGAGCAATTGGAGAAATAATTTTATGAACAATATAGATGTCTAACCAATGCACCGTATACTTAAAACTAGTTTAAATAAATAAAATTTTTTTAATGTAGATCTTTCTCTATTGGGGCTCCTACATCATACCTAATCTACCTAAGGATAAGCCGGTCTATAATGTCACAGTAGAACGTTTAATGGCTCTTCTCAGAATAAAATATAACCCTTTTAGCAGATCATCCGAACCAGGTAGAGTCCTTCAGCCTTTCTTTATTAGGCTAGAGTCTACTCTCCAGCCACACCAGCTCACCAGTCACTCTCAAAGCATTGGGCAATTTCTGCTTCCATTCCTCTATTTGTATTACTCTTTGGCAAGTCATACATTTTCCTTCCATCTTCATGTGTCCAACTTCATTCTACCCTCAAAGCTCAGATCAAATGGTTCCTACACCGTGAAACTCCTCTCTCAATTAGCTGCTTCCTCTGTGTCTTACTCATTTGCATTGGTTCCATCCTACCACTTATCACATTGAAGTTAGTGTTTATTAGTCTTTACCTATGAACTCTTTAAGAGTAGAGACAGCCTTAATCATGTCTGAATCTCTGGCCCTTAATACAGTGTGATATAGAATAGGTGCTCATACCTATTTAATGAATAAGTGAATACACAGTTAAATAAAAATAAAGTTAACTTTATGTTCCATGAAATCATAGAGAATTATTGAAACCTCTGTCCAAAAATCACCAAGTAGAAAAAAAGCAAGAATCACTGAATAGGCAAGTTTTTTCTGAGATTATCACAGTTTGGGAAGAAAACCTGTCCCACAAATTGCAATTAAAAATCAATATCAAAGGCCATTTAAAAAATAGATTTTTATGTACAAGAGTAGAAAAAATAGGTTGTCTTTTTAACTATAAAATGTTATCACCAATATACAGTAGATATTTAAACCATTAAGTATCTCGGCTCAGTTTTGGTATCACAGGGAAGCAAACATACACATTTCTAAATCGTGAATGATGATTTTATTTCAAATATAGAATGGTGAAGAAATATGAATAAATAAATCTTAACATATACAAACCAAGAAAACTGGATCCACACAAAGTGGGTCTGGATTTTAGAAAGTGTCTGAGGGTTCGATGTCTTTGGAGAGAGACCAGCTGGGCAGAGACAGAGAGAACACATAGTTCAGCTGCCTTGTATCTCTCAGACAGTGCTCCTGTCCCTACTGCAATCAGAAAACACACAGCCTTTGCTCACTCTAGAGATGACTTCTGACAAATATCTAAAAATTAGGCCATGTTGAATCATTAAGAAACTGAGTACATCTTTTGTTTCTATTTTCTGAAAACAATTCTGATATTGAATAGAATTTTTTTTCAAAGAAAATATGTACTTAAATCTATTTGTGGTTAGTGCAACTATAGTCAATTTTCAACACCTTTTTAACAAACGACTGAATTCTAGAACTGATTTTAAAAAACTACCTTAAGAATTTACTAATGGAATTTATGGCATGCTAAACATGGAAGCAGGAAAAGACCCAAGTCCTCTTTTAAAATTCTTCCCAGTTGGCCAACAAAACTAAAAATAAATGAGTCTGCAAAAATAAGATGACTGAAAGAAGAGTTTTAATAATAACCATTGGTTTTTATTGGTTTTGAAAAAGTATGTTCCTTTTAAAAAGATGTGGCAAGTTTAAAAGAGACTAGCAACCATAGAACATGCAATGACTGCTGGCCCTCTCACATGTCCCCAGGAACCCAGCCCAGGTAGCTGGGTGGTGATAAACCCAAGAAGAATATTTCACTTAACAGCAGAACAGAACCAAAGTCGAGCTTTAAAAACTGCCTAGGACTCGAAAGTATTTTTATGCACTGTCATTTTAAAACTTTTATCAACATCTGATTTCTAATATTTTGTGATATAAGTACTCAATGAGAGCACATTTCATGTTTATATTTAGGGCAACATTAATGTAAATATTTTTTTTCTTTAGAGGTGCACCTGACTTGAAATAAGATCCTATATTCAGAATTTAACAAGTGACTCTTTTTTGGTCCTATGTGTCATTCAAATATTGGCAATTAGTTAGCAAATCATACAAATCTATCAATAAATTTTAGGTTGTATTACAGGTAAAAATTAAAATCAACAAAATTCAACCTTAGACCTTACAATCTATAGTACAATAAACTAGCTGAGTAGTTAGAATTGCTTAATTAATTTTTTAAAAATCCTTTACTTTCTCTTTAGAATCAAGAATAAGTTATGTTTCGCCAGAATTAGATTTTGTTTCATTGCAGTGTCTAGATTCTATAGGTTCTTTGTCTCTTTAAGTTCCAAATGAGATCAGTAATATTAGTATGTTAACATGTTCTTCTTCCTAAGGATGAAGTAAAATCAGCCTCATCCTTTTTCTCTATGACTATTTAGTTGGATGGGTTTCTCAGCCTGGGCACTACTGACATTTGGGGCTGGAGGGTTCTTTTTTTGTGTGTTGTGCACTACAGAATGTTCAGTAGTCTATATGGCCTCTAACTGCAAGATACCAGTAGTACCCATCCCCCCAGGTGTGATTACTAAAAACAGTTCCAGACATTGTCCAAAGTCCCTTGTGGAGCAAAATGATACTGAGAATCACTGAGGAAGCTCTGCTCTGTCACAGAGACAGCTCTGTGTCTACAATTACGGCTTTGGATAGGAGCTGGCACTTGTGTTCACAACGTGTCAGGCACTAGGCCAGGGGTATTATGCACATTAATTCATAGATATCACTATCTCTACTTTACAAATGAGAAAACTGATGTTCACAGAGACAAGGTGGTCGAGCTGGGTTCCCCTGCTTTTTCTATATCCAGGTGACCTATCACCTAAGTGTGTCCCTCGACCTCCCAGCTTTAGAAGCTGGCCATGTGTTTGTAAATAGATTTCCCTTACCAATGTCTCCACATGTATATGCAGGGATAAAATTGGAGCAGCCACTGCAAGTGAGTAGAAATGGGAAATAAAGGAGGGGATTTCACAATTTTCCATCTTCAGTGAACAAGTGAAAAATCACTTATTAACCTGGCCACTGTAGGTTTCGAACACTTTACAGAACAACTAAAATAGTAGTACAGAAGACTCCATTGCCTTAAAGGGTTTAAAGCCAGGGAAGAGCCTCCCAGTGGCTGAAACCTTTTGGCTTGCACAAACTGTAATCAGAATTCATCAGAAACTAACCACAGAACTCTGTCTCTGAAGGCAGACAGGCCTTGGGCTCCTTCTCTCTAAGAGCAAAACAGAAATTAAGATCACACTCAGATTAGTAAGAGAACCAGAGTCTTGGCTTGAAGCTCAGGGATAATCTCAGTCTCCGGTAGGGCTTTGACAGTGTTGACCTCCCCAGACCCTGGCCTCTGTTCATTTAATGGAATCATGGGCTCATTCAGAGGTCCACGGGATAACTAGTCACCTTGACCAGTGGTAATTGCCCAACCTTACCTTTGTGGATTCCAGCAATGAGCTGTGTCCCCTCTCTCTTTTATTTCCTTTTTTTTCTAGAGACACTAGTGACTCTACTGTTTTAGGTAATAGGTACTCAAATGCCTTTTTAGACTCTTTGAACATAGATGGTGCAATCTCTCCACCTCTGAGGTTTAGTGAGCTTCAGTTCCCTTTGGACTCTTCTACTTTACCAATTATGAATTCTTTCATTTGCTTAATTCTTGCCACTTCTCTAAATTCTTAGCACTAAAATTAAAAGAAAAGCAACTTAGCAAGTGGTTCTAATCTTTTGGGGTACATCTTAGTTGAGAGGCATTCTTGTTTTTGAAATGTGGTCTAATTCACGAAAATATTACATTTTATGTTATTTTAGAAATAGCAAGTTTTCATGCTTGATTAGTACTTTTATTATATTCTGCTTTGGGTAGAAAATAGACTTTGCTTTAAAAAAAATCCTTTCAACTATTCTGCCTCTTAAGAATTCTGAAACTTACCCTCAAAAAAGTCTTCACTTTGGGGCCTGGCAGGGAGTTAAGTGGGGAGAGTCTCCTGCTTCAGGAGACAAACATTTCTCTAAAATGCTCTCTGGTAGAAAAAGATCTCAAAATAGACATGAAAATGAGTTTCAGAAAAACAAGAAAAGTTACATTTCCTGCATTTCTGAGCCTGTGAACTTGACTTATTCCCACTCTAGATTAAACTGATTGCTTGGTGCATGTGTGTGGTTTAGAACTACTTAATTAGAGATTATGAAAAGACCTACCAGGGTGAAAAACTAAAATGATTAAAAGTTTTGGAAGGTCAAAGTGGTAACATGTAAAAACATATTTTAGTCTGGAAAAGGGACATCTGTAGAGACTTCACGTCAGGAAGCGTGTTAAAAGGAAAAGGACAACAGCTGTTCTACCAGCATCAGTAAGAAGGATGAAATAAATTTCAGCAAGCACGATTTTGAGTCTGTTTTAGGAACTACTTCCAGATGACAAATTTAATGTAGCTCCTCATGGTCTAGAAAAGGTTGGGAAAACATTTTCTGGAGATCCCTAAATCTTCATCACATCATTATTCTGATTGAAGGCACAGACTTGGCCAGGTATCTTTGAGGAATAGTTGAAGGTGTTGTGTTGTGTTTTGTTTTGTTTTGATTTTCCTATCTTGTGATTTAGGAATGTGACTACACCATGGATACCAAGGGGAATAAATCCTAATGCTGGGTTTGCCACTAATTGGGTAAACTGTTCCGAGCATGATTCTTATTCAGACTCACCTCTGCGTCGCATGTGTAAAGTAAGGGGGACAGCATGTCATACTTAAAAATATGTTTAGATACATAATGATGAGGGAGGTAGAGAGTCTAAGAATAATATCTGATATCGAATACAGAAATATGAGGATAAAAGGCAAGTTCTATTTTCATGGAAATTTGTTGTACAGTTTTAATGGAATCAAATAAACACCAAAGACATATAAGCATTTATTTCAAATTATTCAATGTTGTGTACCTTACATAAGCTGACAGAAAAATAACCATTTAACATGTAGTATCTTTCTTAAAAATAATTTGGCAACTGTTGGTTGTGCATTGAGACAGAAACCCGGTTGATAATTATTTGTTTCTTTTATTTGTAAGGCAACATATCAAAACTTTTTTATATATTAAACTGTAATTAAAGTCTTACATTGCTAAAACAGTAATTAAAACTTTAGAACTGCCTCAGGTGTTTCTGTGGCTAATCTAAGTTCACGTTTTATCCCACTACCTCTCTGATGGTCAGCAGGATTTAAAGATATGAAATGAAAATTTAAAATAGAATATAGAAAGTCTTAAAAACAACAACAACTTTAAAAGCTATGGAAAGTCTATTTTTCCTTGTTTTCTCAAGCTTTTGATGATTCATACACTTAGAGCATCTTTGCACATCTGTGTTTTTTTTAAGCTCCACAGGTGACACTGATAGGCAGCCAATGTTGAAAACCTCTGATTTTAAACAATATAATATGATGTAAGTGGCATCACTGTAAGTGGTGAATGTATGTATTCTTTCTCTTTTTTTTTTATTGGGAAGCAGACACAAGGCAATCACAGGGTGTGAAGCAGCCCGATGCTTCCTGGTAAGACTCAGGACAGTGGCAGCCATTGTCAGGCATACCACCGTAACCTGGCCTAAGCCCAATGCCACAGAGATACAAAAGGTCAACCCTTCCATACCATAATCACCAGGTTTTCCAAGTAATATCAGTAGCCCCAGGAAAATCTGCTTCTTCTGTCACATGCCTGCACCTGCATGAAGTAGACCTGTGCTACTGCCTCATGTGATAGCCTCTTGGAACAGTCTAGATTACCACAGCCATCCATATTACAACATTAGCAGATACCAGCAGTACCGCAGTACCTTCTACTGGGAACCAGCTATTAGAGGACTTGTTCTAAGTCCTGGAAATACATAAAATGAGTATCACAGTAGACAGGGCCTCTGCCCTCATGAAGAGACGCATGCTATGCAGACAAGCAGCAACTTACCCGGTTGTGACTACAACGGAGCACTGTGACAGAGTGACTAGAGACAGCTTCAATAGTTTCAGAGTTTGGAGAAATACTCTCTAAGATGGGTCAGTTGTGCTGGCCCAAAATGGAGTTGCCATGTCAAACTCAAAAAAAAAAAAAAATTTCCAAGGAGAGGTAATAGCTGGTTCAAAAGCCTTTTGGTTAAAAACTGTCTCTAACATCAAAGGATCAAATGACACAAGTGCTGATTAGGGTAACTCAGGATGACAATGCTGTTTGTCCAGTATTATCAGGAATATCCACAGAAGTGTCTTTTCCATAAATCTAAAGTTTACTGAATGTTAAACTATTTAAAAACTACTCACATACAAAATCTTTTTCATTGGGGGTTGACACAAAAATAGGAGACATACTTCTTATCCCCAAAGAACAGAAAAGAGATCCTCAATGCACCCAGCTAACTACAAATCAATAAAGAATGTATTAAATGTTTTATTCAAAGTCTAAACCATATACCATTAACACAAATAAAGAATGTGTAATTCAGTACTGAATTTTGAAGGTCTTCATAGAGATAATGCTGTTTGAGTTTGGTCTTACAAAATAAGAGATTTTGACAGGTAGAGATGGCGGTGGGGAGATCTTGTAGGGAAGAGTGTTGGCAAAATATCAGAACAAAGAAAGTTCAGGTATGGTGAAAGAATGAAGAGTTGCTTGACTAGCTGGGGTCAGGCTTTTAGGGGAAGGTGGTAAGAAACATAATGAAAAGGATGTTTGTCCAGATCATAGAGGATAGAATTGGAATAGAGAATAGAGGCCGTAGAGAAACACAGAGGGTTTCAAGAAGAGAAATGGTAAGATAAGGGATGTGCTTAAGGGAAAAATCACTACTTTTCTGATGCTACACAGAACTTCATGAATGACTGTAGGAGCTTTTCAACAGCGTTAAACAAAAAGCTCAGAAACGCTGAGAATGTAGGGTTGGTGTTACTTCCAGATCTCTCCCTGCTGTCAACTGCCATTTCTAAGTGATTGTAAACCAGAAGTTGCCCAGGGAAATGAAAAAGTCACTCCTAAATCTGTAATATAATTGAGTAAATAAGTCTGAAAAGTGGACCCAGTCAGCTCTTAGAATTAAAAGGCATGGGACCTTGTATGAGCTGTTTTTTTCTTTTTGTTGTTGTCATTTTTTACTTTTCAGAAAACGTATCCATAGAAGTCTATGGCTATCTAAATTGTAATGCTCTTAGAGAACTGATCTAGAAGTTGAACTGTCAGTGTTATCCTCCATAAAAACAAGGCCCCTTTGGGTATGGCCTTAATCCCCATGAACTCTCCAGCTCACTCTGCAAAGCTCAAGGAAGAGCTGCTGCACAAGGAGCATATAACAGCTTCACAACCTTACTAATGCTGATGTTGAAACTGGGAGAGGGGGAAATACATACCTACAATCTAATGTATATGTTTTATATGTTTTTCTCCTATATGTATATATTTTTCATGTGTTTTTCACATGTATGTTTTCTATGTATACACATTTTATATGTTTCTTTTATATATTATACATAAACACACACACACAATGTTTTCCACATATCAAAGATTTTTCGCATCCTTCTTCAGCAGTCCTCAGCTGTGTGCGCCACCTGAAACTATATCATCAGAGAGAGAATTCCACATGCAGGAAGTCACAGAAAAATTGCCTGAGGATTTGTCAGCCCTCCTTTAGCCGAATGGTTCTGCTATTTTTCTATCATAGTACTCCTGAGGGCTATGACACACCACCTCAGGAAGAGTGACAGTGTAGCAGTGACCTTCAGTAGTGAGGACAGGCACGCCCCTGATCCCATATACCCAAGAAAGCAAATCAGACAGAATAGGGAAAAAAAGGGGAGGAGGGAAATGGGAATAGAAAAAGGGGAATATAAACATGCATTTGAAAAGAATTCCTTAAGTCCTTCTGTTATACTTTGCCCCATAAACTGAGAATCACAATATAATTTAAGAATATGGCTTTTGGGGTAAGATGGACCTAAGTTTGGTCCTAGAACACAATTATTAGCTGAACAATCCTGGCTTTTTCATTTTGCTGCTCTAAGCTTCACTTTCATCATCTGTAAAATAGAGAAAATAATAGTAACTATCTCAAACAGTTGTTTAGAGGATTAAATGAGATTAAACTATACAAACTGTTGGTTACAATGTCTAACACATAAGAATAATGAATAAATGGCAGCAATAATTATCATGAACAGTCAAGCAAGCTGACCTGTACTGTCAGTGCCCTTATAATTAAATGTTTACCAGGGACAACATGGAAGCTAATAAAATCTTTCAAGAAATCAGGTGGGACACTTGTGATAGACTCAGCTGCCACTGGAGTGGCCAAGTGTGGACCTAGCTTCATCAATAAGGCATGTAAGAGAGTCAGGTGCAGAGCACAAGGGAGGTGAGTCCCAGAGGTCAGTGCAGACTGAGGCCCACCACCAAAGCAGACCGCAGCAAAGCGCTTGGTCGGTGTTTAAAGCCATAGATAACAACCTCTTTCCTCTCTGGACTCTTTATTGACACTTAGAAAAGTGGACTCAGCCCAAGCTTGCCAGTTACCAATATGGGAAAGAAAAATCAATGCCTATTTCCTTAGAAATAAAGCTAGGCAGCAGGTACGCTCTCTGTAAGGTGCTGCTGCACAAAAACCCAAGCCTTGCTACTTTCTTCAGGAGGTGCTAGTAGATGAAATAAGAGCTCTCTGTCAACGGCACATCCCCTGGTGACTAGGTGATGTCACAGCAGGTTTTCTTCCATTAAAGGGACAAAGTCTGAATGAGTCACATCAAATCTTCATGTCCATTTCCCCTCCCCTTAATAGACTGTGTTTCAAGTTACCAGAAAGTACATTTTGAGATCCAGAAACACAGTTTGCTATAGATTAAGCCAAAAGAACTTTATAGAGCTAGGACCAGCTGCCATTAGCATGAAGGGCAGGTATGATTAGGTGATAGTCACATGCCTAGAGATAAACGTCTGGTGTCCTGAGTGCTAGTCAGTTCATCAGGAAAACAAAAATTTCCACTTGAAATAAAAGTCACTCTCAAATACTCCCAGTATATTCGTATAATGAAGTATTTGAGGAAACAATGATGAGAGGATGCAGTTTTCTCCTCCAACAGCCCATTAATAAAATTATCAGAAAAGCTGGTGGCTCTGTGGTAGCTATGTTGGATCTTTCATTGATAATTTTGTACAAATCTTTGATGATTCTATTTTGATTCTGCCTTAGAACTGCCAAGTGCCACACGCACTTATACAGTATATATACTGGTTCTTTTTTTATTGTTCTTAAACTCATTTTTAAAAAATTGTAATAGTTCATCATGATAAGGTATGTTGCCGTCTAATGAACAGAATGAAGGAGAAAGAAACAGAGGTATCTAAAGGCCACTGAGGACTGAGACATGTCCCACAATTGCCCATTTCCCCCTTTGCTCAGAGCTCTCTCTCAGATGACAGGAAGAGAGACACACTTAGAGTATATTTGGTCTTATCCTCAGAATACCTGCACTTCATTTCTCTATTTTGACAAACTGCATATGAGAATAGCCAGCCAAATGAAAAAGGCTGCTATTTTTGAACATCTATATTGTTGCACCACATTGTTTCAGTTATAGGAAAAATACCATTTGCTCAGTTTTGAACACATCATTATCCCTTCATCTCTTCCTTTTGAAGCTGAGGGAACAGAAGTAAATCCATACTTTCATGGAACCTAGAAAAGGACATTTGGTTTCTCTCTTCTTCATTTTAAAAAAAAAGTGTGGAAAACTGCTGCTTGTGCTCACAGGAACACATCAAGCAAGTGGACAATAGGTGAGACGCAAGAGCCAAAGGACAATTTGTTCCTTTGCAAAATCATCCACCAGGAAATAAGACTAGAAATACTATTGAGATTAAAAAATGAAGAAAATATATTTGAACAAAATAGCCAACACACACACAGGCGCGCGCGCGCGCACGCCCATGTACAAACACACCAAGAACAAAACAAACCTTAAAGTCAAGAAAAAATTATTCAACTTGAAATAAAATGTTAGTTATATTTTGGAAGACACTGAATTTAAAATCATATTAAGATTCCACACAATATCATATGCTAAAATACAAATCCCTGTAGTCAATATGTAGAGTGGAGACAAGAATGGATGATTCCCTCTTGTTTCCTTTGTATAGCAAAAAAGAATATATTAAGTACTTCATAAAAATTCTAAAGCATGCTAATGTAATCTTGATGGCCCTCAGTCTTATCAATTTCTTGTCATCATCAGTTTGGTTGTTGCAGTGGCTCCCATACGCCATTTACTTCGAGAGATGTTTTCACAGAGAATGACCTAGGACTTAGTCTGAAAATGGAGTGCCAGAAACAGTAGTCTGCTTCGTTTGAGACTGGTCACAAGTTTGGTGTCTTGTTTTTTGACACTCCTACGAACCAAGAAAGGCATATTAATTCTTGCCAGTCACAAAGTCACGGCTAGAAGAAATAGTTCAACTTATGAATACCACTGTTGTTCAAAGAAACTACTTCCAGTCTGACCCTTTCAGTTACTTTGAGGTTATCTGTCTTCAGCTTTAGAAAGAAGTGGCATAAATGTCTTAAGAGCAGAAAGCTCTATCCATACTGCCTTTTTTATCCTAACTCCCAAGTCTGCAACATTGGTAGAGAAGTCTAGTAAGGGAAGGAAAATGGAAACATGAATTTTAGGAGTCCCTATAATTTCTGCACTCTAGCATACCCTTTTTCTTAGCCGTTTTGTCAACTGTAAGTTATTGTTACTATTGGTTCCACTTCACATTCTTCTTTCTGTGATGCTTATTAAATAACTTGAAAAAAATGGCTCAGTTGATTTTCAAATACCCATGTAATAAGGCAATAAAATCAAGTTCCTACAATATCAGATTTGGAACTATGTCAGAGTTAAAAGGAAAGTAACAGTGAGGTTGGTGAAAGAGTTGTATGGAAAAGTACTAAGAAGACAGAGACTGCCAACCCTCCTCCTCTGCCCTTTCTCCATGTGATTGACTATTGTACAACAACACCCACAATATCAAGGCATCAGTGTTAGTCACAAGGAAAAAAAATAAGTTAGATTGAGAAAAATAAACTTAATGGCAAAATATAATGGCCTTTCTTTCCTAATGAATATCTAAAAATGTTTTTATATACATCTTAAATTAGGTGTATAAACAGAATCCACTTTCCATCTTCTTTCTGAATAACTTTGTACCCAAATCTAGTTAGATATTACATACATCATTTTCCATTATGGTTGAAGTAGGAGTCAGGTTTTCAAACACTTCCACTTCGCATGCCTGCACTCAGCCACCTCTGCGCCTATGACCCACACCAATCCTATCTTTGGAACAGAGTACACAACTTACCTTACTGGTTTCAGGAAGAATTAACTTAGCACGTTGCCCAACCGGGGCAATTATCATAAGAGAATATACTGGTTTCATTTGTATGGAAAGTCTTCTTTTTCCAACTTGACCATATAATTTTAAAGTATAAGTTGAAAAGATTATTCAATAATGCTTAGAGCAGAAGTGAAATCAACTGAGATGCCTTCTATTTATACCAAGATAACCAGCCTTCTCATGCCAGTCCCAACTGTTGGAGAAAAATCCTAACCTAAGACATCAACCACAGCAGCAGAAAAAGTATTTGGCCTTGGGTAAACTAACTCTCGAAAAGTACCACAGGGCTTTATCTAAGACTTAAAACTACCTTAAGAAACCTATTATCAGGATGTCTTACATAAGCTGGCCTTACTCGCACGGACTCAATGAAACAAAATGTGCCTAGGTCTGGATTTGGCCTCCATGAGTAACCTCCTTGCCAGCCCAATGGAAATCTTCTCACCATGAAATGCTGTACATGCAGTTTTGATAGAAGCCCTTTGATGCAGTATCTTTTTCAAACTATAGGTCACTGCCCCATTTAGTGGGTCATTAAGTCAATTTAATAGGCTGTGACCAACATTTTAAAAATGAAATAGACTAGACAGAGTAGAAATTATTAGGAATACACATAGTTAAGGGTAAGTAATGTTTCATGAAGTTTTGATTCAGTTATAGCCATTATTACACACACACACACACACACACACACACACACACACACACACACACAAAATGAGGCTGCTTTTAGCTATACTCAGGATACTGCTTTTGGAGAAAGAATCAACACCACATGAAGAGAGATCCACTGAAGGATAAAAAATTGTTATCCACTTGCATAACAAGTTGATGACACAGATATCTTAGCAGAGGAGAGAGGCACTGGAAAGTTTCCACTGGAGTCATTAGTTTTTTCAGCTATGGTAACTTGTTCTAAAACCTAACCATCTGTGAAGGCTTTGGTGAAATGCACAATATGCTTGCATAACTATATCTTATTCAGTAGGTGAAGCCATAAAACCTGGACTCTTCCGAAACAAGTTCCCTAATAATTATTCTCATATGTGAAATGCTCCCCTTACTCCTCCTGCCAACATCCAACTAAAACCCTTTGTTCTTTAACACCATGAAAAACCTTGGTTCATGAGGAGGTATAAAAATAAAAGTGAATTTGACAATTTCTGGATTTAAGATAAGACAAGACCAGTCACTTTTTTGGCAATGCATGTGTGTGTATATGTACATATATAATTATATACACACATGTACTTTTCGCCACTGTTTGACAAAAAGCATCATATTTTTATACTCCTCTGTATTTTGCTGTATCTTAATAATTTATACCAAATATATGTGCCAAATGGTACCGCTGTAACTCATTCTTTTAAATGACTACTGATTATTTCATGGTAAGCAAATACTGCATGTATTCAAACATAGCCCTTTTAATGGACATTTATTTCACTTTTTTTCTGGGTGGGCAGCTATCTACTACAATTAGTGCTACAAGGAATACCTTTGTACATGTATCATTACATAATGTAGTTTTAGTTCCAAAAGATTCCAAGAGAATTTCAATTTCAATAGATGCCGCCTATTGTTTTCCAAAAAGACTACAGAATGGGTACATTCTCTTTCTTCTTCCTTCTGAGCAATGGAGTTATACTTTTAACTTCTTGACTGTCCAAGGTATAGAACACAATATCATATTGTTACATAAATCTGCCTTTCCCTAGAATAATTAATTTAAGGATCTTTTCACATGCTGTTGGCCAACTGAATTTGTTCTTCTGTAAATTATTTATTCAAATTACTTGCCTATTTTTCTTGGTATATCATTAATTTTTTCATAATTTATTGATATTAATCCATTAACTGCTTTATGCGATAAAATTCTTTCTCCCATCTATTGCTTATTATTTGAATTTGATAATTTTTTGTCATGAAAAGATTATATAGAATAAAATGTCTATTGTGTTTTTTTGTACCTTCTGCCCTCTTGGTTAAAACAGTCCCCCAGTCATTACATTGTACATAGTCATTGGATTTTTCTTTTAATATTTGCATTGTTTTATTATCATAAATATTGTAATCTATATAAAGTTAATTTTGTAAGGCACAGAATGAGAGTCAAATTTTATTTTTTTCCAGATAGTCAAATGTACTAGTAATTATTATTAAATAAAGCATATTTCTCATTGAATTGAATGTATTAAATTTCATACTGTCCTAAGATCCATTCTGGACTTCATTTGTGGTATTTACCTATGGTGTCAATTCCATGATGTTTGATGAAAGTGACTTTATGGAACATACTGATAGTCCATAGGCAACTCCTTCACCCCACCCAGTTATCATATTATAATGCCTTGTCTAGTCTCACACATTTATTCTTCTGTAGGTACTCTAGGAGCATTTTATACAATTCCAAAATACCTTTGTTGGGACTATAAATGGAATTACATTAAATATAGGTATTAATTCATCTACTGAAATTTTTAATTCTCCTTGAATCAATTTGGTAGGTTATATTTTGCTATATTTCCTCTGGTTCAGGGGCCAGGAAACTGCAGGCCAAATCTGGCACTCAGTGTAGTTTTGTAAAAAAAGTTTTATAGGATCATAGCTACGCCCGCTTGTCTTTATAATGTCTATGGATCCTTTGTGCTAAAGGGACAGAGTAGTTGTGAAAGAGACTGCATGACCTGAAAAGCCTAAAATATTTACTGTATTTTCCTTTATAGAAAAAGTCTGCAGATCCCTACTTTAGGTTTGAGATTTAGTTTCCAAAAAGTTACACGTGGTATTCTCCAGATTCTAAAATTTCTTCACTATTTTAGTTATGTTTCTTTTTTCATTTCTAACTTTGCTCTTGTTTTTCTGGAAATAGCTTTGCAAGAAGTTTGTTATCTTCCAAAAATTAACTTTGGATTCATTTATCTTTTTTTCTACTTTTGTTGTTGTTTCTGATTTCATTAATTTAAAATTTCATCTTTTAAAATTCTCTTTAAAGTGTACTTTTTTTCTAGTGTCTACGTATTAACTTGTATTATTTGTAGCTACTCTGTATCTCACAGATTTTAGAGGGTTCTTTTCATTTTTTTCTGGACAGGTAAGAATTTCATTTTGATTTTACCTTTGGCACAAGTATGTTTTTTAATTCCTATGTTGTGAAAATTTGAGGGTTATATTTTAATATTTATTTCTAATTTTGCTAGATAGTAATTAAAGAATGTGGTCTACAAAAGCTCTTCTTAATGTTTTAAGGTATTCTTTGGGCCAAGTAGCTCAAGAATTTTTCTAAGTGTTTTACAGCACTTAGGGAGTTAGAGAAAAACATATAAAGTTCTATAATATATCTTATTAAGTCAATTTAATGGGATTATTCAAGACTCTTCTGTCTTTAACTATCTACTATCTACTCATTAAAATACACCACTACAAAACTGAACTTTTAAGCAATTCTCCCTGCAGTTGTGATAGCTTTTGATTATGGATTTCTAGCTGTTATGCCATTAGGACACAGAAGTTTATGGCTTCACAAATTACATCTCTTTTTACTGTTTTGTGCTTCCCTTCTAATACAATTATTGTTCCTCATGTTTTTATTTTGTTGGCTCTTTACCTTGAGTATTTTGTCTATCTCTGTCTTTTTTTCACCTTTAAAAAATATTAAGCATATTTCTTACATCTCATCTATGTTATTATTTTTGTGCCAACAGTCTCTCCCTTTATGTTACGGCATTTAGACCTTTTTATTTTATTTTAATATAGCAATGGTATACTTGATTTTTTCTTATTTTATGTTTATAATTTAGTTTATTGTTTTCTCCTTTTTTTCTCTCTTTTGCCAGCCTGGTAAAGTTCTGTTCATTCTTCTTCTTCTTTTTTTTTTTTTTCTTGTTAATCTATAAGTTCTACACATTTTTCAATTCTATAAGCTATTGCCTTCCTTTCACAAATATTTATATTAAAATCTTCTGAAAACAGAATGCCTAATGCTAGTAATCAGAAAAAAATAGAATGTTTGCTACCTTATACAAAGAAAATACCAACTATTTCTTCTCTCTAAATATGTTATTCTTATATTGCCTTCCTTTTGCCTTGGCAAGATGAGAGCTTGAATGCTCTCTCTGGGTGGATATGCCTGTCTCTACTGTGAAGTCCCAGGAGCTGGCATCCTCAGAGCCAGAGTCACGATATATGACTTTGGTTTGATCGGTCTGAAGACTGCCCAGGAGATTTGCAAGAGCAGAGAGGCAGAGGCCTCTCTTCAGCCACTTCTGCTGTTCCGGCAGCCATGCACAGTGGCTTTCTCTAGGGGAGGTCCCAGTGTTACCCACTAACTTCACGGCGTGTCCCAGCCATTTTGATGCTGCAAACAAGAGTGGGTGTAGCACAGTTCTAGAGCCAATGGCTAGAGCGGCAGTTTAGTGACAAGGCAGGTTCCAATGGCAGTGGTTTTTATTTTTTAATTTAATTTTATTATTAATTTCAAGTATACAGTACATTGATTAGACATTTATATAGTTTATGAAATGAGCAGTGGCTTCTTATTCCCAAATGTTTCTTAACAGTAGCGGTGGCAGTAGTAACATGGGGCCCCAGGTCTGAAGAGTAGTTTTAAGAGTTGTTCCTGAAAGTTAAGTCTAGAGCCTACTACTTCAGCTATACTATGATTCTGTGGCCATTTAATATGGCTCTGTAACAAATTCCTTCCTGTTTAAAATAGAGGGGTGGATTCTGTCCTCTGCAATTGACCCTGAATGATACTCTCCCTTTCTCCCTATAGAACTCACAGATTTTACTGAGATAATAATAATTTAGTACTTTTGTTTTAAGGAAATTTCCCCTTCAATATGCCTTTTCTAGATCAAGAATCTTTATTCAGTTCTTATATTACACATTCCCAACCACTATCATTATCTACTTACATTCAACCAACATTTGAGTGTCAGCCAAGTTGCTAGAGATTGGGCTTTGCAGAAAAAAAGATTGTAAAGCTTGATCCCTGCCTTATTGCTCTATAGTCATGTTTCACAGATTTTAGAAATGTTTTGCAACTTTATTCTCATACAGTCCAGGGATGTTTTGTTCATTGTTTTCATTAAAAGTTAAAAACTTTTAATGAAAATTTCCCTTAAAATCTTCCAGTAGAGTAATATAGAGAAATATCGGTGATGTAAATATGTGCTTCTATTCAAGGCCCTTCACTTGGCAATCTTCATCTATGTTTCTTTCAAGTAGTTATAGCCTATCATTTCTAAATAATAAGCCTGGCTCCAATGTCATCATTCCACGAAGTTCTGACCTGTCTGGCCGCCCTGAACGTTCTGAATGCTTCAGTATTTTCCATGCACCTTTAGTGCTGCTTTCCAAATACTCTTTTTATTTCTTGTTTTCATTTTTAATTTTTGTATAAGGACTGATTCTCTTGGATATTCCTCAAAAGATTTGTCTTTTTCGCTGTCCTCATAGTCTATAACATGGTGATTGGCATAAAGTCTCAATATGTCTGTATATTCATATGTGGTATATAAACATTCACATACATGCACACAGTAATTTTTGAGTACCTGGAACATAAGTTACTTAAATTCTCTAGGCCCCCATTTACTTATCTGTGACATAGAGATGTTGTCACCTACCACAGAGATCTATTTTAGAGAAGACTAAATGGGATCCTTAGCAGTTGTTTACTTAGCAGTTGTCCAGAGTCCCAAGGTGAGGAAAATGTAGGGATGATGATGTCTGACTGCCAAGCCAGTGTTCTTAACATCTTGATCCCCACAGATGTTCTCAGTCCAATTAACCTAATATCTTCTTTTTCCAATACACTCCAAAAGCAAAGGCTACTTTAAGCTGTACCCAAAGCTTGGAATGTCATCACACATTCAGATGGCACATTTCCTTTCTTTCTACCTTCATCCATCTCTCAAAATCCGCCCCCTCAACAATTGTCTCCTATTATAGAGTGAGCCACTTCTCTCCACCTCACTCCCTCTAAAAATGCAACTCCTATAATACTTTGCTCACGACTTCAGCTCACGACTCCCCAAAAAGGCAGCTTGTGCTTATACATGGTCAAAAGTAACACAGCATTGTGCAGTTGGTTAGGGTTTACATACTTCCTCTGTGCTTCTATATGCTTTTGTGTTTGCACATCTGCCTTACAGAAGGCACAGTTGCTGTTTAAATTGGTTTGTACAATGCCCAGTCAAGTAACATACATTTACAAATACTGGTTAAATAAAGGCCCCCAGCAGGGACTCCCTGCCTTCACAAGGACTCTTGTTCTTTATGCTTAATTGACTTCTAGAAAGTACAGCTGCAAAGGAGCACCTAGTGCCTTTCTAAAGCCAGAAGTAACCTAGGGGTTGCTCTAAAGGGATAATTTAGACAGGAACCATCAGGGGAAAGGCAGATCAAAGCCAACTTTCCAAATGAAACTCAACTGCCCAGAATCTCCCAAATGTCCCAGAGACCGCTTAGAACCTGGAATCACTACCCTATCCAATACTGACTTACTCCAGTTCTCCTAGAAAATTCTGGCCTTTGACAACCTGAGAGAACAGAGAAACTGCCCAAAGGCCTATGGTGCACACCATGCCAATAAACTGAGAAGGCCTGGATATTCAGTTATCTGTGCTGACACACCTTAGCACACGTTCCAGTCTATCATTATTTCCCCAGAATCTGTACACTGCCTAGCACACAAAAGAATTCACCAAATGTTTGTCAGTGAATCATAGCATATGCTTCTAGGTAGGCCTGTCTTCAGTGCTAATATAAAACACCCAAATTCTTTACCTAATCATTGTCTGATATTTAAATCTTAAGATACTAGTTAAGTCTCAGTTTGGTTCCCTCTTTTTTTCTCTAGAAAACAGACAGCATGTATATTATAAGTTAAAATAGCTAATTTGTCTCAATACTACAGCTAAACTTCTCAACTGCCTTAGTTCTTTGTTGTACCCTGGCCGAAATGTTTCTTAAGTGTCTTAGATAGCTGTGTCATTTAGTTCTCTTGGTCTTGGCATCGTCACTTATGCTAATCATATAGATCACATATTGTCAGGTTTGCTAATTAATTGCTACAAATTAATTACTATAGATTATAATTATGGCATCATATTCATTACTTGGCTCATTGCCATCAGATTCTTCATCTTTCTAGATCTTAGAGAGGAAAACAAACTGTAAGCTTGAATCCAACTTCTAAGATTACTTTAAACCATCAAGTTTTCCCCTCTTATGGTTCTAGCTTTATAATCCCCACAAGAGCAACACCAGCCTCCTTCACAACACAAAAAAGTACTGTGAATACTCACAATTAGATGTACTGAAAAGCATTCAGCAAATATAAAGGGCTATGGTAATAGCAAATCATTTTGCTGTGATTCTGTGGGCCCTCAAAGCAGGAAGCTGGTGTGATTCTGTTCCTTTATATAAAAGAACTCTGAGGAAGTAAATAGAAAACATTGTTGACACCTGAATGTATCATTTGAAGGACCAGGGAACAGTGTTTTATATAGATGTTAAATAGCCCTACTTCATGTTTTCAACTGAAAGTTGAATTTTCCAGGATGGGGTAATGGGGGTAATTAAAACTCTCCTTTATGTTCTCCAATCAAAAAACAGCTGAAAACACACACACACACACACACACACACACACACACACACACACACCTTTATTTATTTAAAACGTTATGTACCACATTTAATTAGCAAATTCTGATGTGTTAGTAATTCAGTTGTTTCAGGATCTTCAAGGTTAAAGTAAAATGTTGCCCAATCAGGAAAGGTTATAAACCGTGTTTGACACTATGTCCAATTAACCAGAGCAGGCGGTAGGTAATTCTGAGAAGAGATTCACTCTCAAATAAATCTGCCTTTGAAAATGTAATAGTACAAGCCTGCCTTTCTGTTCCTTTCTTCCCTCCCTTCAATCTTCACTCCATAAAGTCAAATTGGCTTTCAATGTCATATATGTTGAACTAATAATTACATAAAAATAAGGGGCTTGTGCAGCAGTTATTTTAAAGGACAGAGGGAAACTGAGACATTCGATGATTCTCAAGACTCTGAGTATAACAGTTACCCACCCACATGAGAGAATAACAGCAGGAACCAGAGCTATGGGTTAAAGATGATGGAAAGGTGGCATTAATATGGCATCAGAATCCTGTTTGGTGGTGGATTCAGGTGAGCTCAGACTCCAAAGAGAAAGTGACTTTCTTTGTTGAAATGCCTTTCAAACAACCCCTATTAACCAGATTGCTCATAAGATGCCACCCTCCAGAGCAACACAGTCCTCTTAAACACCATCTCTGAATTTATCTTAGAATGCTCTAACAATGGTATCATGAATGAGAGCAGATAAGATTCACTATAAACAACAGCTGCCCTCTCAGAATTTCCATCCATAAAAAAGATCACTGGTATTCAGAGTAGGTTCATTGAAGGAATAGAAAAAAGAAGTTAACCACACAATGAAAATAAAGGAAGAAAAATGATCATTCTGCTACACTGAAGCTATCCTGTGAAAAAGAATTTGTGCCTTAAATATATAGCACATACTATAAAATTATCAACACTGCAAAAACAAAACAGTAGTTCAACTCACATTATCATAAATCCTATATAAAAAGGGAAAAAGATGATCTGTTTGTAAAATATTTTGCAAGAATAAAAAAAAATCAACTACTAATACTCAGGAAAACTAGCATTCATACATTGGTTCTTAGTTTACAAAGTGTTTTGAGGCACATGGAAATTGTTATAATAACTATGACAATTGAAGGATACAATCTCTGAGCAGCTGTCTGCAACCAGGAGTCTGAGTGGGATGACCCTGTCTTTGGGCTGCACTGTCTTGCCTTAAACATATGCTGAGGGTCTGCTTGGGTAACCTATTGTGCTCTACAGCAGTGGTCCCCAACCTTTTTGGCACCAGGAACCAGTGCTCCTGTGAGAATCTAATGCCTGATGATCTGAGGTGGAGCTGAGGCAGTGATGTTAGTGCTGCGGAGCAGCTGCAAATACAGAGGAAACTTTGCTGGCTCCCCCTCCTGACGCTCACCTCCTGCTGTGCGGCCCAGTTCCTAATAGACCACAGGACTAGTACTGGTGCAAGGCCCGGGGGTTGGGGACTCCTGCTCTACAGTACACAATGATAAACAAGAAACAAAACAGAAAGTTATAGTGTTTTTCCTCTTGAATTTCAGTGTCTTTTGGAGAGCTAAATTTATCAGGAAAGTGACTGGGCAAGTTGTGTCCAAAGTGTAGGACAAAACTACCAGGGATGCCTGGAATTCAGTCAGATACGTCTCTTAAGAGTGGTCTGAAGAATATGAAGGACTTCAATGTTATATGAAAGGTCTTCACAGTTGGGTGGAAAGTATGTTTACATTTTGTAAGAGCCAAAGAAATATAAAATCCAATCAAGTGGTGTGTGGGGCGGGTACAGTTTTCCCTTTAGAAGTCATGGAGTGACTTCTAAAGCAAGTTTAAGTTCCCAGAGTCGCCAGTGGGAAACTAGTCCCAGCCCAAATCTCTGGTCCTTATGCAGCCTCCAGTGTACTCAGAAAGCTACCCCTCTCTTCTGCAAACTTAGTTCAGTTAACCGATCAAGTCTCTATGCAGAGTATCAATGCCAGAAAGATGCAGAATCATCTACAACTACTCCACCACCACCCCCTATTTCACAAACCCCCTTCATTAACTTATTGTTTTCCTTATCATTTACCAACATCAAGTATACCACATCTTTCATTAGTTTATTATTTGCTATTTGCCTCTTTCCTAGAATATGAACTTCCTGAGAACAGAAATTTTCATTTTGGTTGTTTACGTTTTTTTTCTGGAGCCTAGAACAGTGCCTGGCATATAGATATTTTAGATAATTATTGAATAAAGGAATGAATGAAGAAATTAATAAATCCAAAACCATATAACTAGTATTTTGTAGGAAGGCATCTGAATATTTGATATTTTATATTACGTTTTAGAGAATGTGGTCTACTGAGAGACTATCAGACATAATTACAATGTTAAATGTTTAATCAGATAACTGTATTAAATGTCATTACAGGTGGAAATCCTACTAAGTTTATAAGTAATAATAGAAGACTTAAGAAAATTTCAGATTTATTATATTTATGTATTTAATGTTTAGATTTATAATATTTTAGTACTTGGGAAGGTTGGCCAACTAGAAAATTAAAGTGCTTAGATATGAAATTGAGTATATCAGCTAAATTTTTGTATCAGTTGATATCCTATTTGAATACCATACTATCCAAAGTTCCTTTAAGAGCATTAACATTTGCCAATTTTATAAATAGAATAAATTTGAAGCTGAACTTAAAAGTGTAAGTTTTCTGAACCTGACTTTAATAAATAAAATGTTAACTTTTAAATTAAAAATAAACCTCCAAATAGTCTTTGTAACAGGACAAAGGTGTACATGACCGCATTATGCTATAGGTGAAAGGCTGCATGATGCAGAGAAAGGTTCACAGGGCTGCAAGGCAGAAAAGGCTCTTGTTCTAGTGTCTCCACTTTTAAGAAACCAGTCTAGGCAAATCCCCTGATGTCTCGGAGTGCTTTCATCTACAAAATGAAGAGACTGCATGAGATCATTTATTAAATCTCTCTGAACTCTAAATTATGATGCTGTTTCTTAAGGACATAGAACAGATTCAAAATGTTGTGGGAGCAGAGAAAACAGGAGGATTACTTCCAGTGGGAAAATCAGGAGCTCATTAGTAGCTGGGTGGGATCTGACAAGTTGAAAGGAGGGGAACAGTATTTGAGGTGAACAAGACCACTGGAGCATAAGCTTTAACACAGGAAAATAGAAAGTGGGTTTGGAAAAAGACGAATCAAGAAAAAATGTCCAGTAGTGAGCTAGGCATCGAGTTTGGTTAAAAGAGGACTTCACCAGCATGTTGATGAATATATGTCGTAACTCAAAAAGCTAATGTATTAGTAGCAGCCTTTACTATATCTGCTAGGATGTCAGAGATAGTTTCATAGCACAAAAGTATTTGCATAGGACTTAAATAAGTAATTGATTATCAAAATTATATCTCTTTGTATTAAGATTAGATTTTACAAAAATATACTTTAAAATTACACAGCAATTTCTTGACAGCTTATTTAAAAATTAGCTAATACTACTTCATTAGTATAAGGCTCAGGATGACTCAAATATAATGTTACAGAATCCATCTTGAGCTCTATGAAAATGAAAAAAATACTCAGATAATTTGTTATTTCTGTAAAAGATGTCCTCTGCCCTAAATTCTGAACAAAGCTAAAAATACTCTCTACTGAAAGGTCAGTGAAAATTGGAGATGAATAAATTTCTATTCATCAATATTTCAAACTCTCACAGGCTATCAGTGAGGACTTGGGGGAGGTAGCACACTGAGGGAAGGAAATAAGGGTTTTTCAAGTTTAGTTCAATAATGATATGTAGCATGCAGAATATTGTTTTTAAGCAACACAAGAATATGGACATACTTTATCATAAATCTCTGTAAACTAGCTAATCAGAGCAGACCCCATGTATATTAAAGAAGAAAATGCTACCAAATTATTATAGCTTCTATTTCTATAAATGAGATTTTCATCTGTCCAGTTAAAATAATTTGAACAGGTGTTACTGATCCAAGGTTTTCAAATACACTGAACATCAGCTACCCAGGCAAACCACTCTCCATGCCCATGGACTGCAGCTCTCTCCTTTTTATCCTTCATCTCCTTTTTATCCTCCATACCTAGACAGCCAGAAAAACATGGGCACCCGAAGCACATCCACCGTTCATTTGCACATCGCACACTGATAATCTAAGTATTTGCTCAGTATTTGCTTAATGAGGATTGTGAGAAAATGAATACCAATTTCTTTGTAAAATATACATCAGGTATCCAGTGACCTCTTTTCTTTTAAACTGTCCGACAACAAAACTCTATTCTCACACACACACAAAAATTAAATAACAATGCAGAATAACTAAAGATCTCATAGAGGAACTAAATGTTTATAGCATTTTCTGGGTCTCTCCTCAGCCTCCAGGCATCTCATTCTCTCTCCCACTTCCTCTCTTTCTGTCTTCTCCAGGACTCAGTCTCTGTGGGCCATTTCCTCCCCACTTCCCACTCTCCTTTTCTTAAAAAGAGTAACTTAGTTTTACCCCAGCTTCTATCTTTATGTTGAAATATCCCATTCCTAAGCTTAATGTCATCTTCCAGATTTCCTGATTTCCACGTTGGGAATGACGTTAAATGACAATGGAGGACTACTAAGATCTCTTACCATCACTCTAGCACTTCTTTAATTTGGGGAGCTTTCGTGATAAGCTATAACAAAATTTTTAAAAAACCTATTCAATTCTTATAAAAGTTGACAGGTGCATCCCCCATCATACCCTCCTAGAATCAAGTATGATGTTATCCACTCAGTATTATTCATTCATTTATTCATTCATTCGTCATTTTTCCCAAGTATTTATGAGTGCTTTCCATGAACCAATCATTTCTAGACACAGGAGATGTGGCAATAAAGAAAACAGTCAAAGTCCCTGCCTTCGAGGATCTTAGATGCCCATTGGGAGAAAAACAAACAAACAAACAAATAACTATGCATGAAACAAAATAACATAGTGTTAGAAAGAAAAATAAAGTAGAATAAAGGGTATAAACAAAGGTGGGGTCACATATATATGTAATGTATACATGTATATATTCACATACATACTAAGAGTTTTTATTTGTCTTTTTTTAAAAAAAAAGTCTAAAATAGCAAGAGCAAAAATTTACATTTGTCCTCAGAAGCTTTCAGAAGACTCAGAAATCTCAAGCATGCTGCTAAGCAACGGACACCAGGATCTTCAAAGCCCTGCAATCCAGAATACACACCTTTCTCCACTGGCTTTGCATTCCTTCAAGGCTGCACTGGAATAACCTAAAACTCAGCCACAGAGATCAGAAATAAGATCTGCTAACTGAAAAGATAAGCACTCCTGGCATTCCTCCCGATGATTTATTAAATTATTGTGAGAGAAGTACTGGAAACATAAGCAAAAATTTACCTGTTCATTCTCAGAATGTGTCCAAATAATGAACATTGCTTTGTATGTCTGCTATGCATTTGTTTAAGTTTTCATCTAAGTTAATAAAGAAGAACCAAAAGAAAACTACTTAAAATATCCTCTTGATAGCAAAATTTCAGTATGCTTTAGTAGGTAAAATTTATGCTTCAAAAAAGAACTTTGTATGTGGGCCAGTAGTCCAAGTTCCCTCAGCTTACAGATTTATTTCATTCTTTAACCTACTCATCTTTCCTTAGCTCCAGAAAGTTATTTTTAACAGTATGGTAGATGGTATACAAAATCCAAAGAACGTATTAGCTTGACACCTATTACAGTAAAAATTGTGTGGTAAATAAAGGACTTTGGTTCTTTCACCCTTCACAAGGAGTGCTCAGTTCATGTGTCATGAGAAATTAATAAATGAATCTCACCTTCCCATTTAATTGTCGTAATAGTATCCTAGCACTATACACACATCCTCCCACTCAATTGTCACAAAACCCACTAGGTGGCTACCACTTTCATCATTTTGTAGATGAGCAAAGTGAGACTTGGATAAGTTAAAGTTCACATAGATAAGAAGTGACTAAACTGGGCCATGAATCCAAATCTTTGTGACAACATTCATGCTCTTCACCATGAGGCTAGAGTCTCTTTAAATGACAGAACCTTTACTTCTTGTGACTTTTCCCCATATAACCACAATCATCTCCTTAGCTTGGAGAAATAGCTTATGTGGGTATATAGTCATTCTCTAAATGAAAAGTACCAGCATCCAGAATAAAATTTTAGATACTACATTAGAAAATGAAAATATCTAATTAGCTGTAATCTTTCAACATGGAATCAAACATAGTTTAGAGAACAATAGTTTTATATATAAAACAGCAAATTTTTTTTTAAAGCAATATGTGTTGAAGTAATTTGAACAAGTCTCTTAAGAATGAGCTAATAAGGACCTCGAACGGCATCTGATCCAACCCTCTCAGGTAAGAAGTGAGCAAACAAAGGACCCAAAAAGTGAGTGACAGGGTGATGAGAAAGTTGAGACCAGAACTCAGGACCCCTGGCTCCCCATTTAGTGCCCTCTCTCTACCTCAGGTTGCCTCCCAAAAGGGTTTGATCAAAAGATAAATGACAAAAACAACAGAAAATAACTAACAACCCAGAGAAAATTTTAGATTTACATAGGAGAGAGAGGACAGCCAAGGCCCTCTATAAATTGACTCAAGTGGAAAGTCCATTGGTTCAGATGACTGAGTTAGTACAGCCTTATAATGAAAGAAAGAAAGGAGAACAGAACATAGACTAAAGGGGAAGGTAGACTCTGTCTTCCCCCTGTGAGCATGTGCTCACATCTACATACAAATACACACAGCAACCAGGCTACAAGTAAGAGGACACCTGCTGATAGAAAGTCAGCGTTAGATTTAATGGTGATATTCGTAGATAGATGCTGGTCTTGTTAAAAGAATGGCAAACCCAAGGTTAATTAGTTCTTTTATATGGGGGGAGACATAGGGTATAGAACCTATTTTTTTCATTTATTTAACTACTTTGCTTCAATTATTTCCTTAGCATTTATTTTTACCATTCATAAAATTATCTGAACTAAGATAGTAGGAAGAGCATATTGTTTCAGCAGAGCATTAACAAGGAACCAGTAGACTTTCAAAAAGATTATAGTTTAGTTCATTAATTTAATAAACATTAATTGAACCCCTACTATGTGTAAACTCTAGGTGTTGAGATTAAGCAGTGACCAACACAGTAAAATATCTTTGCTTCATGTAGGAGGGCTGGAAGAGAGAAGGAACAAAATAAATTAGGTAAAATATATAGCATAAGAGAGAGGGAAAGCTGAAAGAGAGAGAGAGAGAGAGAGAGAGAGAGAGAGAGCGCAGAAAAGGGAAATATTAAGTGTCTGTGTGTGTGGTATGGAGGCAAGGTGAACTTGACACAGAGAAGCCAGGACAGATCATCACTGACATCTGCAGGGCTCAAGGTGAGAACATAAAGCAAGGCACATAGCCCATCCTCCCTTCCCACACAAATCCTATGTGTCAGTTATCAGCTGCTGCATCACAAATTACCACAGAGATATCAGCTTGAAACAACACACATTATGGCAGAGTTTCTGTGGGTTGGAAGCTTTCTGGGTTTTATCTCAGGGTCTCACAAAGCAGCAATCAAGGTGTCAGTTGGGCTGTATTCTCACCTACAGGGAGAATTGGCCTCAAGGGTCACTGAGTTTGCTGGCAGAATTCATTTCCTGACAGCTATAAAACTGAAGGCTCCAGGTTTCTGCTGCTTTCCTCAGGTCCTAGAAAATGCCACATGTGGGATTTTTGAACACAGCTACTTTGTCAACCTACAAGGAGTTTGGGCTCCAGTCTGCTAAGACAGAGTCTTTTGAACATACATAATCAAGGGAGTAACATCCCCTCCTGTCTGTCATATTCTGTTAGAAGCCACAGGTCCTGCCCAAAATCTAGGGGGAGGGATTATACAAAGTGGTGAATACCAGAAGTCAGAAATCACCAGGATTACCGTAGGGTCTGTCCACCACAAACACCAACAGGGGCTTCATGCGTAGGCACGTGAACAACCTAGCCCCTCGAGTTAACATCAGCACCCTCAAAGAAGTATGTACACCAGAATCATCTGGAGGGTATGTTAGAACACAGATGGCCCACCCACAAAGTTCTATTCAGGAGCTCTAGGGTAGGGCTTGAGAATTTGCATTTCTAACTAGTTCTCAGGTGAAGTTCATCCACTCTGAGAACCAGTACTCTAGCCTGGATATCTGAGCTCATACCACTGCCATCCCCCAGAGCCAGCTCTCAGTTTCTCAGGATTAGGAACGGCATGCTGGCAGCATGGTCTGTCCTTGGAAGGCACATGCAAGACCAGTGACACACTGAGAGCTGTTTGGGCAGAGAATTCTTGAGTGCCAGCTATCCAGGGAATGGTCTAGAAGAGGAGGCATAGGTTCCCAGTAGGCCTATAGATTGACTAATTCTGGACAAGGCTCAGACAGGTGGTGGCTAGAACATGGCCCTTTAAAGTCAATGGCTCAGGACAAGTGTCAAGAATTGTGAAGGGTCAGATTTTACCCTACCTGCAAGCAAACAAAATGAGCCTGCTGGTTTCATGGATGCTGGCTGAAGACACATGACTCCTGGGTCAGAGAAAGTAGACGATTAGTCACAGCAATAGCAGTAGCCGTAATAACATCATGCCACAGTTTCCTGAGCCCTGACTCCAAGAGGGCGATGTGAGGGAGGCCAGCTGTTGCCTCTTTACACAGTAGGGTGTATTTCAAGAGAGTATAGGGGCTGCTAGCAAATCTGCCCCAACATCTGGTCTACAGGGAAAGCTTCTCCTTATTATCCCGACAGTAAATCAATCTGCCCCTAAAGGAGATAGTCTCTATCTTCCAAGGCTGCCTGCTATGCAAACGTCTTTAGAGGACTGTTTAGAAAACAGACAACATTAGGGTGATTACCAGAGGGGAAGGGTGATAAGAAAAGGATGAAGAGGGTAAAGAGGGTCAAATATATGGGAACAGAATGAGGCCAGACTTTAGATGGTGAGCACACAATGGAATATACAAATGATGTATTGTAAAACTGGATACCTGACACTTATATAATTTTATCAACCAATGTTATCAACCCCATAAATTTAATTAGGAAGAGAAAATGATCTAGAGAAAATTAGCTGTTGATGCCTTTCCTCAGAAGACCAGTTATGCAGAACCTAGAGAGACCCATGGAGAACTGTCTCCTGACAACAGGGGTCCAGTTGCCAGGTCTAAAGGTAACACTGGCTGGCAACAAGGATGAGGATGAGGATGAGGACACAGGCAGGAAGGTAACTGAAGAGCTTCTGAGGCAGAGGGATTAGATTAGGAGATGAGGTCAGAGAAATAATGGGAGATTAAGGGGAAGAGATCACATGGTACCCTTGTAGCCACTGTAAGGACTTCACCCTTTACTCTGAGTGAAATGATTGCTTACTGCAGAGCTTTGAAGGGAAGAGTGGCATGATACTACATGTTCTGACAGGATCACTCACTCTGGTTACTGTGTTGGGAATAGATCAGGGCCCAAGCAGGGAGATTAACTAGGAAACTGTAGCAGAAGCCCAGGTAAGAAATGGTGGTGCCCTTGACAAAAGCAGAGGTGTGGGCAGTTGTTCACCTCTAGGTATGTTTTGAAAGTAGAGCTGGCATGATAGACAGGGGTGAGATGGGGGGCAAAAAAAACCCAAACAAACAAGAAAAAATCGTTCAGTGGATAGGTTTGGGGCTTCTGCATTTGAGATGGAGTTTCCATTAGGGTTATTTTAGAGGAAGGAGAGCAGAAATTCAGTGTTAGACACATTAAGTTCAAGATGTTTATCAGACATTCATGCAGACATATCCAGTGGACAATCTGAAGTTGAGGGGCCAGGAACAGGCTGGGAAAATAAATTTTGGAGTTGTCAGTGGATGGATGAAATTCAAAACCCCAAGTAATGAGGAACTCATTAAGAGAGTGTGTAGATAGGAGTGTAAGATAGGAGACTGAGGCAGGGCTTGTGAAAAAGGAAGAGAAAAAAAAGTTCAGTTTCCTGGGAACCAAGAGAACAAAGTGCTTCAAGGAGGAGGTAATGAGCAACCGTGCTAAGTGATGCTGGTAGCTCAGCTAAGATGAGGACTGAGAACAGCCCGCTAAATTTATTTTTTAAAGAGAGTTAATTTTCTTTCTTCAAACCAAATGGAACCCAAATTCAGTTATTACATGAGACCATTACGTCTCCACCATATATAACAGATAAGGAATAAGGAGACAAAATAGATAAGGAGACAAAACCCTGAGGACAGAGGCCAGCTCTATAAAGGAGAGCACAGGGAATTATCAGAGAGGAGAGGGCTGGCTCATATTTCAAAGGATTTCTGCATGTATGTTCTTATTTCTAAACTGTTGCAATAAAAAATATGCAAGTTCTAACCCTCAGAATGTGCTACCTTCTTTCAGGTACAGTGTCACTGAGAGCAGGCTATGGGAACACATCCTAAGAGCAGGAAGCATGGATATCTTGAAACTTCCATTTAGAGCTCTGGGGGGCTAAAAAAAAAAACGGGGCCAAAGACTCCATTTTCCTTCTGTACCACCCTAACTCTCAAGGGAAACCATCTTTCAATGATGTCTGTGTGTATAAATAAAACCATTTTAACAGCGAAAATGTTGAAAAATATTTATAAACTATTTTTTCAGCTCTCATTATTGTTTCTGTCAGTTCTTTCACGTGCAGTGGAGAACAATTAGTGGGAAAAAAATCCAAAAGCCAGAGATTCTGAAATTGAGAGATCTAGAGAAACCTCCCCCATTCTGACTCCATCCCAACTCATCTTTATTTTAATGAATCAGGCCCATTTCCAAGAGCCCTGATGAGGGCTTTTTCAAGTGATCGGCAAAAGAAATTTTTAATGATAAGAAAATGCACTTTGCAATTTCCAAGGAGTTGAGGATTCTACAGTTTAGATATACATCAGGGAACACGTAACTTGTATAAGATACTAATAGTCTTTGGCAAGGTAATTTTGGCAATGAAATATAACGCATACACACATTTTCAGCGTATGGTACATTATCTGGCTATAGCACAAATAGCAAAGTGTCAGATTTTTGTCTTTGGAGAAAAAAGCAATATGCTGGTGATGAAGGGGTATTCTTAGAGATTTGTGGTTTTACTCTGGGAATTTCACTGCTTCTGCATCAAAATGCAAAACTTACAAACCACTGACACTGAGAGAACCTACTTAAAATTCATCTTTCCTTGAAGACCCAAAGCATCCTTTTAGCTAACTTGAATTCATTAAAATATTCCATCTTCCCTGGTGCATTCATGACAATTCTTAATTTAATGCATATATTTTGAATAAATTACACTTGATTTCTTAAATATTTAATGAAAAACAGAATGACAGCCTTGAAAAATCCACAGTATGGAGTCATCCTTTATGTATTCTTAACTGCGACCAACTCAGTAAATTTAAGATGGCTTCAAAGCGTTGGGGACATTCCAAAACTTCAGAAATAGTGGATATTCGCATACATGTAGAGCAAGCCAGGCTGAGGACTGAGGCTGATGTCCCCTTTTCTTCATTTGCCATTTTAGATCACAAAAATTTCACACAGAGATTGCTATAGCAGCTTAGGGACAAATCCTCTGACTACCCATTGTTTCCACTAGATACCTTCTTAAAGTAGATACTGTGCTAATATGCTTTGGAGATGGTTAATAAAACATATTCATGTAAACAAGTAATTATAATAGTCATCAGACTATAAACATCTTTCTTTTTTGGGTACTCATTGAGACTATTTATTAGTCCTTTCAGCAGACATCTAAAGAGCACAGATCCTACCTTCTGGAAACGAGCATGGAGATCCTATGCCTTTTAATTGTTTTAAAGTCCTGAGATTACTGGATACAGATGAACACCAAATGGAATAACATATTTGAACCATTTCACATTTGAACTGGTTTTTCCCTGCAGCTAGTGGTAAAATGCTATACACGTTCTAAGAATCACATGTTGTGTTACTTTTACAGAATTCTTCATCTCAACAACAGGACCAAAACAGCAAGCTGTGGATACATGAACTTGAGATATTATAGGGCTTGTTCTTAGAGACCTCAGGTCTTCTGAGTCATAGTCATAGTCCCAGTCCCAGACCCTGCCCATATATGAGATGAACAGTGCAAATACATTCTGCCCTTTAATAACCCTTTGACCATATAGAATGTAAAACAAAATCTATTATTTGCAACTTTATACCCTGACTGCTGGGCACACCTAACTGAGACAGCATAGAATAGGAATTAAAATTTCAAGGTATGAAGTCAAATTCTCTGATTCCAAATGTGGGGTCCAACATGTTCAAGATGTACAATTGGAGAAAGCTGTGTAACTACTCTGTCATTCAGTTTTCTCATCTGTAATATGAAAATAACATTACCTTCCTCATGACTATGTTATATCTATTAAATAATGTAATTTTTTAAGTGCATAGCATGGTATCTGACATTTAAAAAAAACACTAAAATATTGTTGTTAACATCCTCAATGTGAATTTGTTCTAATTAGCATGTTAGTCCTCTACAAATTCCATTGGGAATAAAATGTGGCATCTTGTCAGTTCTATGGGCCATTACCCACAGGGATGACTCTTCTTTGCTACCCTCCCCGGGAAGGTGACCCATGTTAAATTCATCTTTGTTTCCCACTGGCATATGTTGCCCTGTGCATATTGAGGGGCAGTGTCGTATAGTGGTGGCACTCACATTCTGGACTCAGATAGGCCTAAAATTGAATCCCACCTTCTTCACTTAAGTTTTCTGACCTTCTCTTTCCTTGTCTATAAATGTGTTCAATGTAATGATATCTATCTCATGGTATTATTATAAAGATTCGATAAGATAATGCATGTAAAGTTCTTGGCATATGCTACTAAATCAAAAGCAAATGTTTATATATATTTACCATGTACTGGGCATTACTTTAAGAATTATGCTTGTATCCTATCCATTGCTTTAAGAATTTTGCTTGTATCACTAAATCCTCATTACAATCCTATGATCTAGGCACCATTATTATCCTTACTTTACATGTAGAAAAATGAAGGCCTAGGGAGATCAAGTAACTTGCACAGGGTCATATTAATGGTGACAATGGCAGGATTAAAATCCAGGCAGTTTGCCTTAATTGTGAAATCTTAACCACTATCCACTACTATTTCTCAATATTAAGTGCTTGTTGAAAATTTGCTATTACTACAGTAATCAATAAATATTGGGTTAAATATTTATTAAATGACTCAATATTTGTTGAAGTACTTATTATTTATCGTAGCTCACTAAGTATCAACCCTTAACATAGGCTCTCTTGCTTCAAGTTTTTTGAAGCAACTTCTCAGATTCTGCTCACCAAGGGTAACAAGAAAACAAGGTGCATATTAGGAAAGGCAATCTAAAGTAGGTTTCATTATACTATAATATCTATAATTTGTATTATTAGATTTAATAAGAATTTTAATTGCAACAATAGTATATGGTTTGTTGCAAATGATTGACTTCATCTTATGTATACATCACTATCTACATTAAAACTTTTATTTGGAGAGAAAATAAAACAGGAAGTAGAAAATAGTAAGAATGTTTTTAACAATACTTTTAAAATTCATAAATCAAAATGTATAACACCTAACTTCCATTATTTGAGGTTTATGAGTCTATTGCCTAAAATTTACAAAATAAATTTTTTCTTTGAGAAATCTGATCCCTACAATGTAAGTGACTTGACCAGTTGCTATGGAATTATTTTCTAACAAAATAACACACTTTGTTTATGAAGCAATAATTTGTTTTCCATGCAATACTGATAAAAAGGATATAACTGTATTTATTTTTCTAGCACTTCTTTCCTTGCTTCATTTTCCGTTCTTATTCTTATTTCTTCTATTTCTAATTATATTACTTTGCTGTGTTTCATATATCTGTATATAATGCCCTAAGTTCTTCCTGGAGCAAGATAAGGGTAAATAAATGTCGTGGGAGCAAAGTATAATGTAAGGTATATATGTCATTTTTACTTTAGTGGAATTTGCAATCAAGCAAGATTAATCTGGCATTTATTACTTTATGTCATTCATGGACTTCTGAGAACTCTTCTCAGTAGAATATATGAATATAAAAAATAGTTGCTGTGGGCTGAATAATGGCCCCCAAGTTATCAGGTCATAATCCCTGAAACCTGTAAATGGTACCCTACATGGGAGAAGGGTCTTCGTAGATGTGACTAAATTAAGGATCTTGAGATAGGAAGATTATATTGGATTTCCCAGGTGAGCTAAATGAAATCATGAGTGTTCTTAACAACTGGAGGCAGAGGGTGATTTGTCACAGACAGCAGAGAAGGCAATGGGAGCATGCTGGAAGATATTGGAATGATACAGTCAACGAATGCCACTGGCAGCCACCAGGACCTGGAAGAGTCAAGGAGCAGATTCTTTCTAGAGCATCCAGAGGAAGCAAATCCTGTTGATATCTTGATTTTGGTCAAGTGATAGTGATTTTGGACTTCTAGGCTCCAGAACTATGAGAGAATAAGTTTCTATTGTTTTAAGCCACCAAATTTGTAGGAATTTTTATAGCAGTCATAGAAAACTAATATATTCATCTGAGTATAGACAGAAGGGTTAAGTGGAGAGAAAACTGTACTTTAAACATTAAAAACATTAGGAAAGACAAAAAGTTATTTCCTAGAAAAAAAAATATTTTTAAAAGGTCAGAAACTTTTTATTTTAAAGGACAGCCACATGTTTTAGGAAATGCTATCTTCCTAACCAAATTCCTACTCTAATATATTAAAGGAAAATTCTCTAATACCAGGAAAGCAACTGGGAATGCTGGCATCCTGTGGGTTTCGATTCCACGTTATTCTCCAGCCCCTCCTAATTGAACCACTCTGTTCATAATCCCACTTCTGCATTTTCTGTTCTACCAACTTCCCAGAATGTCCTTTGTTTTGCTGGAAGTAATCTTTTGTTTTACAAAGTCAAACAACATATTAGCAGAATTTCACTTGTGAAAAAGTCTCTAGGACAAACTGCTTCATTTATTGAACTGTATATGCAAATAATGTCCATAGGACCTGGGTGGTCTCCTGAAAAATACAGGGGACATGTCATCAGCAGCTGCCTACTTAATTAACCTCACTCATCTTTCCTCTCTAGATCAAGAGGCAGAAAGATAAGCCATCCACACTATAAATAATTCTATAATAAATTGTGCTGATGATACACGCTTACACACAGGACTCTCTCAGAATCTAAGAAGCAATTCATTTAGCCAGAATATATATATATATATATATATATATATATATATATATATATATATATATATATATATATATATTTAGAAAAAAGCATAAAGAAAGCATAAAGATTTTTTTCTGTAAATATTTTGTGAAAAGTTTTACTCTTAAATAATTTAATATGTCAGCTGCCTAAATGACAAAAAAAAAGTGTCCTCCCCATTCACTCAGGTTCCAACTAGTCATGAGTGGAAGGGGAAGTAGCAAAGAAGGCAGGGGAGAGTAGGCAGGGACTTTATCTTTCCTCTAAAATGGTAGGCTTTGAGTGGGAAAGAGCATTCATAGAATAAACTCTGCTACTCACTACCTACTTGATTTACAAGGAATTTACATCCTGTGCCTGTTTCTTCTCTGCAGAATGGGAATAAAAACACTACCTACCTGATGAGACTGTTGTGAAGAAATGATTCAACACACATAAAGCACAAAGAACAGAAATGCAAACACAGTAAATAAACATCATTATTTTGATTATCATCTGCCAGGCCGAAAGTTTTTCAGGTTCTCATTGCACTATGTGGCCCTCTTTCATATCACAAACAATTTCACATTCATCAGATAACAATCAAATTAATTTGTGTCTCTTCCTCTATTGTAAATTTCAGGAAACAAAAATCAAGTCTGTTTGCTTCTCCTAGCATAGTGCTTGGCAAAGGAAAACACTACAATGTTTGTTAAGTAAATCTCGCAAGTAAACCCATGACACCTGTGAGTTCAATCGGCTGTTTTAGGTGTCTTCAGGATTCAGATGAACGTTGTCTACCTGCTGTAATTTTTCTCCAGCTCACTGAATGACCTAGGAAGCTTTCAAATATACCCATAGAATATATAGAATGACCTGGGAAGCTTTCAAATATACTCATACCCAGGCCCCAAAAATTCCAGTTTGATTGGTCTGGGATTAGCCATGGCCAGTATTTAAAACTCTCCAAATAATTCTAGTTTGCAAAACAGGTTGGAAAGCTCCAGTGTTTTTCCCACCTGCTTCAACGCAGGAGAGAAGCCTCCAGGCGACCTCTGCTTTTGAATTTTACCAACACCTGCATACTCTCTCCCCACCCCCGCCCTTGGCTGAATTCTCCTTTCTTATATAGAAAATGGGGGCGGGGAGGGACTGGAAGCAGCAGCTTTATGGACAGAATCTTGGCTGATGGAACAAACAAGGCTGGTTTTCACTGTTCAGACAACTGTAATCCTTGCAGCAAACCTGTTGGATGGCTCCAGGCCCGTGTACCAACCAAATCACTCTCATTCAGGACGCTTCTGCCCCTAGAGGGCGAGCTCATAGGGTCATGGCCCGCTTCTTCTTCTTTTTTCCTTTCTTTCTTTCTTTTTTTTTTTTTTAAACAGGCTTTTATCTTAAAAGCCATCACAGAATTTCCCATACTGTATAAGAAAGGTGGTGATGATTGTTTTAAAGGCTGAAGAAAGCTGAACTCCTCAACCCATCCCTTCTTGCTCCCAATACACATACCAGAGTCGGAGTCCGTCCTCCCAGTCTCGTGTTCCACATCCTCCCAGGGGGCGAGGGGTCACAGGGCCGCCTGGGGAGTCTGAGGGCGATCCCAGACCGTGGGAAACAGAGACACACGTGTCTGTCTGCGGGGGATAAGCGTGCGGGCAACGCTCTGCTGGTTGGCGAAGGCCGATCCGCGCGCTGCAAGCCCCTAGCGTATCCGCGAGACCCGGGTCTCCGCGGCGCCACCACCTCCGCGCGCGCCGCCCTCAGCCCAGAACTTGGGAGCTGCAGGACGCGAGCCCACCGCTCCCGGCTAGAAGAGCAGAGCTTCCTCCGTACTGCCCCGAGGGAGAGGAACGAACGCTGATTCCCGACCCTGCACAACAGGTTCTTTAGGCACCCGCGAGGTTTAGGAGGCCGGAGGGTTGGGGCGACTGGCTAGGGAAAAGAGGTAGAGTGTTCCGTGGGCGCATTTCCTGCGGACGAGCCTCTCCAGTTAGGGGATCCTTCACTGGTCCCCAGCCCCACAGCAAACCCGGAGTTTAGGGAGTAGGAATTATCCTGCATGCGTGGGTTGGAGCAGAGTTGCAGACGTGCGAAGATGGCACCGCTCCACTCTGTCCGAGAAGTTAGATGATACAGAAAAACACCATGCGCGCCCCGGAGCTGACCCTCAGGGCGATCGGCGGTGACCACTCACCTTGTGCCTGCGCCTCCATGGTGGCTGACTTCGCGCTGAACGCAGCGGGGGCAAGCTCGCAGAGAAGCAGACAGCGGTGCCCGAGCTCAGAACGCAGCTGGCCCAGCCGCCTGCGCCCCCACCCAGTCGTTGCGTACAGGGGGTGGGGAACCACCGGGCAGCCACCACTGGCCGCTTTTGGTTACCTCCGCCCCTTAAGTCCACCTGGCCCAGACTGCGCTGGGAAGGAGCCCACCGCTGGGCGCCATCTGCCGGTAACTCCGTGTTGGAGGCCGAGGGCGCCCACTCCTGGCTGAGGGCGCGTGCTCAGGCCCGATACATGCCAAACCGAGCTCAAGTAGGCCCCGAATTCTGTTGTCATAGGGCAAATACCACGGGAGAGAGGAAGGGAGGGGCTTACAATACCGAATCGCTGCTCCAGGTGGAAATACAGTTTCACCATTCTGACCCTGTGGACCCAACGTTTTTGCCAACTAATCAATATCTAACCTTGTTTTATGTGTTTCTCCCTAAAGACACCTTACTTAACGTTGTTGACTCATTAACATTGAGCTCACCACACACAGCGCTATAGCTCATACCTGAATTAAACTTATTACGCTTTTTAAACTATTTTCTCCCTAGGACGCTAGGCAGCACTTCAGCATTAAACTTGGGAGCCATTTTAAATGGTAGAATCACCCCACACCAAAAGCACAAAAATGGTTCATTTGCGGTCCGTGAAAAGGGTCCTTGTTTACAGTATGAGAGCTGAAATCCGAAGGTAGAGCTTAGCCTTGACTGTATCTGTCGCCTTAAAAATTTCAGGGCTCTGCCCATGTCTGGGAATGACCATGAAAGTGCTGTATTGCTTTTAGTGTCATAAATAAATTTTAATGAGGACACAAATTCACAAATATGGAATCTGCAAATAATAAGCATCAACTATGTATATCTATTTTCTAACCCCAAACCTATAGGAATCTCTGTAGGTTGATGAAGCAGTCACGATTTCAAAGAAAAATCTAGAAACAGTTTTGTTCCAAGCCTGACCTGGCAATGTGACTGAAAAGCATGGCAGAGACTAAGAAACATCAGCCCATGTCTCACCTGCTCCGGTCTTTGGCTATTACAGCTCTCCCTCATTTTTTCCCCCATATCTATGCAATCTTCATCTAAAATGAAATGTAGTATTTATTTGCATTTGGCCTTGGTTCACCTTTTTTTTTTTCGTTTTTTTTTTTGTTTCTTTCCTAAAATAGATGGTAAAAATCTGTCAGGGTCAAGGGTGAGTCCCATACTGAGTCTCTTACATTTCCTGCTGAAGTATCTTATACAGATTCATAGCTCAAAGAAAATGTATTGAATAAATGATTAACTAACCATTAGGTTCTATTTTATCTATGCCCAAGTTATTGTAAAAGTATAGATTAATAAACATTAAGGGAGTCTTACATTTTTGCTTGAAAAAAGGAACACTCATGATTTCTTGGCACATGTATAAACATGTAAGTATTTTTTATGTTGAAGATATCCCAAATTTGTAATCATTTATATTAAATTGCTCTGTAGAACACCAAGGCTTTTGATGAGAATGACCATGGATGATCCAAGTGACGAATCAGAATTGGTGAGTCTATTCAGTTGTTCTGTTCCCTCTACACTGGAAATTAAATACCGGGATGACTCCCAGCTATTAAAAGGAGCTAAAAATAGTTAATGACTTTCCAGCTTGAGACAGCTAACCTTCATCTACACTCTGACTCATTTTTCAGATTTATAAAATTTTAAGCTACTACCATTTTACTGTCTTTTACCATTGTTTATAAAAATAAAATATTGATTTAATTCAGAAGTTTTTATTGAATACTCTCTGTGTCAGGGACTGTGCTAGATGCTCAGGATACAAGTAAAGGACATGTTCCTTTTTACCCAGGGAGTTTGTGATCTGGTGAGAAGGAGGGATACACAGATGCTTTATAAAGCAGGGCAGTTCTATATGTGCTGTGCCAGAGTAAGTCCAGTGTGCATGAAAGCAATGAGGGAGGTCTTCTAATTCAGACTGCTGAAGAGATAAGGGAATGTTTCTTTGAAGACGTGTACCTCACTGAGTCTTGAAGGATGAAGGAATTAACCAGGTATGTTGCATAGCCCCCGAATAATGCTTTAGTCAAGAGAGACTATTGTTATGTACTTCCTTTGCTTCGTAACTTGTGATGGTGAATTTCCTTAATTTCTTTAAAACTTAGTAAAACAGACATCTACACCATCTTTTTCTTCATCTTTGTAGCTACTCCATATAGAAAATGAAGGGTAGGTGTTTGACTAAGTTCATGAAATACTGGTTTGCTACTCCAGAATTGCTCTTTCTGCAGAGGTGGAGATGTAGTGGAAATTATAAATGTCCAAAGAGAAGATGTATTCAACAGCCCTTGCTTAATCCAGTTCCAGGTCACCTGTAACATAAGGTGCTGAGAGTGCCCTTAGGAGGTGGCAGGGCACAGAAATGAGAAAAAGGAGCAGGAAATACAGGTAAAGTATGCAGCTTTGACACAGGAGCCTTACTAATACACTGAAGGAGGACATGTGCCTTAGGGCTGTTAGAGTCCAACACTGATAATCACTAGCTGTGTAGCCTAAAGCAAGTTTCTGTGCCTGAGTTTCTGTATCATGTGGCAGAACATTCTCTCCACTCCCCAGATATTCTGATTTGATTTGATTTTTGAAAGCTTTCTAAGTAATATTAATGTGCTTCCAAGATTGAGAATGACTGTTTTAGAAACTGTCCACAGCAAAAATGAAAGATACTAAAGTCTCAGTTTTTAAATTAAAAAATTTGCCACCCAGGTAAAAAGAAAATCATGGGGGAAAATGTCAGTGGATAGAATAAGGCCTTTTTTTGCCCCTACTTCCAGGGAAATTTCAAAGGGAAGAGAAGTTTAAAGGAGAGCTTAGACATGCATCTGTCCGTGTACCTTACCCTTTGCTTCACGACCCTCATCACAGCAAAGAGGACCTGGGCTTGACAGTCGCATTAGAAATTCTGATAACCAGATTGTTTTGAGAAATGTTAAGGACAGAGTGTCATTTTGAATCCCCCATCTTTTCAGCTGGTGTGGAAAAACATCTAGGAGTTCCCTTGAGCCCCACGTGGGGTATGGGAGTTAGGAGCAAGAACCAGCTAGTGAGCCAACGTTGCCAGGAGGCTAGAGAAAGAGAAAGGGAGCCTCTACTTTCTGAAGCCAGGGAAGGAAGGGGTGCAGCAGAACCACTCAGGGAGTTAAGAGGTGCTGCTCAAAGGGAAAGACAGTGTCTGTGTGGGACCTCTGCCTAGCCTGAGGACCTGCTGGTATCACCCACATCACACTACACAGCAGGGCAAAAGGAAATGGGGAGAGTTTGGTGAAGTATTGCTCAAAGGGGAGACCAGAACTGCCTTCTCCCTGACTCGACAAACTCCCCCCTCTTCAGAGGGACTGGAACATGGTTCCTATTCAAGTCTGCCAGCCAGAGAGTTGGCCATGTCAGCCAGGGGAGGTTAGTGGGCTGTAGCTTTGCCATGGCCACTGAAGTAGAGACCTAGGAGCTAAATGTCAGAGGAGTGCAGCATGAGGCTGTAGGGGTTCAGAATGAGTCACCCCAATATATGCCTCTGTGATATGGGGATTGTTCTGAGCTAAAGGCAACTGAGACCCTGTGGGCTCAAGGTAAACTCCTACCTTCCCAACCCCTTAACTACTTAGAAGAATTTGAACTAGGGGACTTGGCCATAATAAGAGATTCTCAGAAATAATCCCTTTTGACCTATCTGTACTGAGGACAAACTACTATTTAATGAACATCTGCCTTTCTTATCCTGAATGACCTTGTGAATCTCTAAGGTGCCTTACTTCATCCCCGGCTCAGAATGTCATACATACCTAATTTTCCCTTTCTGTCTCTGAATGTCTCATGTATGCAGGGTCACTTTACTCCTGTAAAATAGGGAATTATATTAATTCTCTAATATAAATCTACCTTTGGGATAAAACCAATTTATTTGTCAATATTTTGTTTAGGATATTTGCATCTATACTTGTGAGTGGAAGTGGTCTGGATATAAACAGGGTTTAGTATAGGGAAAAGAAACCAGTCTAAGATTTTAAAGTCAGAATGGATTTGACATAGAAAATTAGGATCTTACAAAATTATTGGTAATATCAAGTAGCAGGGTCTACTTGAGCATCTTGGAATGACTCCCCAAAGAAAAAGGAAGTACCTCACTAACGGTGCTACAACCTTGATACCATCGCTGGAGCTAACTAAATCTGGAGCAATAGTTACCACTGATGAAGCAGACTGTAGCCAGCCATCAAAAGCTGGAGAACATATACCCAATGCTTCAGTAGCCTATGGGACCTTGCTAACCAGCAGAAATAGCTATAGCTGCAAAAAGATGGCTTCTATCTCTCTTGCATTTTCTAAATGTCATGTGAGAGTATCTCATTCGGGAACCTAAATCACATCTAGAACCCTAATGGTAATGGAGCCAAATTTTTATTTTTTCAGCACTTGCAATATAGAAAAATATTTGCATAAATGTAAAAAACCAATATGTGATGTTCTTTCAAAAGAGCATATGTATTTTTAATCATATTTTTTTCTAATAAAAATACTTAGTTTTGTCAGTAAAAGACAATGTCAAAGTTAAGTTAGTCTCATAGAATCGGCTGAAGAGGATTTCTTATTTATATACACCAGCATGGTTTATGAGTTTGGAATTATTTTATTGACCATGGTAGAATGCATGTGTAATATCATTTGGGCCAGATGATTTCTTATAGAAAGACTTTTAACTACTTTTATTCAATTTCTTATTTGTTTATAGGACTATTTTCATGCTTTTTAAGAGTAAGTTTCATGGGGCTATATTTTCTAAGAATTTATCTATTTTGTTGAAGCTTTAAAATTTATTGGCATAAAATTGTCCCAAATATTTTCATACCTACTCTTTCTTTTTTTGTTACTAATATGGATTAGTGTGCTTTTTCTAGTGTGTTTGTTTGTTTGTTTTTGATATGCATTGCTAGATGCTTAATGACTTTATTAAACTTCTCAAGGAACATATTTTTGCCCTGGTCAGTCATTTCTATTGTATCTTATTTTTTTCTCTTTTTAATTCCTGTTTTTATTGTTATTAATGCCTTTCTTTGGATTATTTTCTGTTATGTTTCTGACTTCTTAACGTAGATGACTAGGTCTTTTATATTTGTCTTTTTTCTCTAACATGTGCATATGGGGTTTTATATTTCCTTCTCAGGAAATTTGATAGCTCAAAATTTTGCCGTGTAGTGTTTTAGTATTCAACTCTAATTTAATTTTTTTTGACCTATGGATTCTGTAAGAATTATGTTTTTTAATATCTACTTAATAAGATGTCTTCTTTTAATTTAAAATTTAATTATACTGTGTTTAACAAATGTGGTATTACGACATTACCTCTGAAATTTGTTGCGACATGCATATTGTCTAATATATAATCAATTAAAATATTTTTAATTTATGTTTAAAGCTATATGTATATCCATAAATATATACACATATATTAATAAATATCTGCATGTCTTTTAGATCAAACTTGTTAATTAAATTGTGAAAATCTTCTACATCCTTATGATTTTTTTCTCAACGTTCAATTACTGAGAGCTGTGCATTAAAAATTTCTACTATAATGATGTAGCTGTTAATGTCTCCTATTTAGAAGTGTTTCATCCTTCCAGTAAACTTAATCCTTTTTCTTTATATAATGAATCTCTTTATTTTGCCTCAAAAACACTGTTTTAAAATGTTAATATAGATATGCTACATTTCTTTGGATTTGTATTTACTCGATATAATTTTTTCCAACTTTTAGTTTCAATTGTTGTTGTCTCTTGTGAAAAGCACACTTTCTTTTTTGTAGTCTGACAACTTGTTCCTTTAGCATTGATTTTAATTACCTCATATGCATTATTTTTTCTACCATCTTATTGTATACATTTTATTCTTTCTAACTTTTGTTTTGAATCTTGTCATTTTTCTTATTTCCCTATAATTGTTTCAATATATACACAGTAATTCTATTCTTTTAGTGATTATCTTCATATTTTAGCATGTGTAGTTAGGAAAGTCTAAAGTTAAAGGTGTGTTTGTGTGTGTGTGATTATTTTATTATTCTGGCACAGTCCAAAATAAAATTGTTAATATACAATTAAATCAATATTTCTAGGTTGAGTTTTTTCTTCAAAATGAAGATAAAAACATGACTTGTAATAGTATAGATAATGAAACCATCTGGCATTCACCTTGGGTTTCATGTACCTATCCAACTTTATCTGTAACTGATTTCCAGAATTAACCCTCCATTTCAGTGGGACTGGTCTCTTATTGACCAGCCTTCTTCCACCTGTACTGTCCTTGTGCTTGTCCTCATGTTTTTTTCCTCTCCTTAGAAAGCCCTTCCTTCTTCCCACTAACCACCTCACTCTGTATGTGTGTGTGTGTGTATGCACACTCATGCATGCATAAAATATTCTTGAAGATATTATTATTCCCATTTTACAGACAAAAAAAGAGTTGTAGATTATTTAACTGAATTGAGTCAGACAGCTAATAATAGTGGAACTGAAATATGCACCCAGTCTAAATTTCTCCACTTGTTCTTAACACAGATAACAGCTGGACTCCACTTTCTAATTTTCTTTTTCTCCATTCCTGGGAACAGTAAAACAATTACTATCACAGTTCATTTAGTAATAATATCAGGGAATTAGCAGTGAAAATATAAATTAAAAACCAAGTTTAATGGATTAAATTCACCTGAAATTAATATTGCATAATATCAATGGAAATTTTTGAAAAAAAAATATATTGGTTTTCTCTTAAACATATTGACTTACATCTGTACGAGGATGCTTCACTTTCTGCGTGTCTAATGACATTCATTAACCAATTACCTGTCTTTTTCAGAGGAGGAAGAAAAGGGCTGCTCTGTCCATGTGCTGGGTCAACAGTTTAAAGCATTGATGGAAAATGAAGAAAATTAACACAACTGACAAATGACAGGAACTCTCAAGCAATGAGACATTTCAAACCAATTTAGTAAGGACAATGCATAATTATTCCCCACAACCATCAAATGAGTATAGCAGCCACATAACTGCTGGTGAATAGAATCGATCTGAAAGCAAACAGGATTCATTAGACTGCTGAATAATTCAATGTCCTGTAGAAAAAAAAGATTTCTTCTTTTTTTACTCCTCTTATATATTTAAAGAGTTTTGCTTTCTAATACACACACACACACACACACACACACACACACACACACATATATATATATATATATATATATATACACATTTATATTTATATTTTAATTTCAACTCTATCTCCAAACCACTTTTGCCAAAATACTCCCTGCACTAATATACACACACACACTCTGACACTCTGGTTATGGTAACTTCTCATTGTGAAATGAGAAAAATCACAATTGATTATCACTATATCATAAGCTAAAGAGTTCTACCCAGAGCTGTCATTTTCAATAAGGGTAGCATAAGAATTTTGAAGTACACAACATAATCACTCAAATAAAGGAAAATATTTTTTCTATAAATTATGTGTTGCTGCTAAGTATTCTACTTTTTATCATGGTTCTCTATTTGCTATTACTCAGACTTTCTTGCTGTTGTACTTATTTCTGCTTGGCATGTGATATTTCTACATCATTCTGAGAAGTCTATCCTGTCTCTTTGTCTCTTAGGCTGTGTCATTTCTTCCAATAAGCTCCATTACTTATTTAATGAGTATCTGTATTTCAAGGGTATAAATTATTGCCTTTTTGTTTGTAATGCCTTAAAACTATTTTGAGCTTTCATAGTTTAAAATTTATGGCACATGCAGTGATTGTGTTATGTTTCTGCATGAGGACTATAAGTGATTCAGCCATCATTATATATATAATTTCCATAAGGCAAGGGCATTTCTCAAAATTTATTCTACCTAATATTTTATATATATTTTCTAAAATAAATAAAACCAAGTAAGACAACATTTTAAAAAATAAACTACTACAAGGTCTAACACTTTGGGAAATCTGCATATTTTAACTCTCTCTTAGAGTTTTATAGCACTATGACAATTTCTGCAATAAAAAGTAATTTAATTGGCTTAACTCAGCATTTCTCAAACTTGACACCCTCTCCTCCCCCCACCCTAATACACATATTTTGAGAAGTAAGGAGAATCATTTCCTAAAATCTCATGGAACTCTATTCTTGGGAAGATGATCTCTCTACATGAAACAAATTAACAGTCTTCCACAAGACACAGGGAGCCTTTTTCGATGTGGCTGTGCCCACTTCTCTTTATGTACTGCCCACCTCCTGCCAACCACTCACTTGCATTCTGGGTTCCAACCATTTGTAATGTCTTGCAGTTTAAGGCAAGTGCCTCCACAAGTCTTTGTATTTACATATATTTATTTTAATCTATTGGGAAAATCTTTTGTCCTCTTGTCCATTAAACTCATCTCATAATTAAGATCCAACTTTTAAAAATTGCTTCCTTTGTGAAGTCTTCCTTTACCAGTCATATCATGAAATTTGTTGATATAAATAAATTTTTCTAAGTGTTATATGAGATATAATTCTGGTTCTCAAATTTTTCTATGTTAATAGTTATGTATTTTAATGTTTGTTAAAAACATATGGTCTTTCCATTTACCATAATTATGGAAAACTGATTTAGAAATGTATTTATTTTATCATAGGAAATAAGTTTGTTTACATAAAAAATATTAAATAAGTAACAGCTCATTTGAATATGGCAAAATAGTATGTAAATGATAATACCATGAGGAAGTACTGAATCTAAGCTTAACACTACCAATAGAAAATTGCAGTGACCAATAGGTACACCAGAGGGCTCCAAAATCTAAGCATTTTAAAACATAAGCATATAAAAGATGGCATTTCACATTTCACAACAAATCAGTGATGATAATAACTATCATTTTTTATTATTTTGTTTTAAGCATTTTTTCCTGGGTAATTTACATGCATAAACTAATTTATTTCTCACACTATCTCTTGAAATTAGCTATTATTATCTTAATCTTATAGATATAACAATGTTATTGTCTTGTTTCATTTGATCTTTTGAATATACATTATTCCATGCAGTGAGTTAAAGCTTTGATATAGATTTTCTAAATTATAATTTGCAAGAATCCTGTGAGTAGATTAATTTGCATTCCTTGTTTGTAAATGAAGAAACTTAAGCTTAGATTAATTTGCCCAAGATTACATGGTAAGGCAGTTATTGGTGGAGACTAGTCTGTCAGAATGTAAAGCCTCTGATTTTATGAAGTCAAACAGTTTCTCAATTTAATTTCTTAAATTAAATTCTCTTCATCTCTTCCTGCTTCTCTTCATATGCATTAAATATATAGCATTTAACATTAATTATAAAGGCACATACTGTGGTGTTAGGTTAAAGTTTTAAAAACACTCATCATACAAGTCATAACAATATTTGTTCAAGTGGTAGAAGTTTATGTAATATTCTTATGTATATTTATTAGAAAAACAGAAACAAGAGGATGAGCTGCTAGACTTAAGTAAATTAGACTTTAGTAAATGGTACACTAGATGTATTTCATGATAAAATAAAGTGACTGGTAACAAGATAAGAATATTCAAACCTAAAGTCATTTTTGTATATGGAATACTACAGGGTTGTTTTACAAATACAAGAAATTAACACCTTTGTATCAAGACCAAGAGAGTGCTCTGTTAAAAAGAGAGAGAGCCAAAGAGAGATTCCAGGTTAATAATTATTATGGCTTTAATAACCATGTCTTGATTCAGCTAATATTTATGCTGCTAAGTGCATTTTACTAGAGCCTAGAGTATTCACAAGAAATTTTCATTTTACTTTATATTAGAGTAGAAACGTCAAGAAAGAATTTAAATTGTGAAACTTAAAATGTGATAGTCCTACATTAGAATATTTACTTAACTAATAAATCACCTGGGAAAAGCATAAATAGAGTAGCCCTGGTTCCTGTCAGCAAAAATAATTATGGCCTTTGCAGAGGTTTCTCCCTTTTGTGTGTTCTGGCCTTTAAAACAAATACTTCTCTATTACAAACCTTTCTACTGTTGGTCACCAGATTGTCCTCTAAATTGCTTGAAGCTTGTGGACCCTAAATTATAAGTAAGATCTTGCAAATTACAAGAAGTTATAAGTAATGCAATGATTTCAATAGTTTGAATTTATACCCAAAATGGTTATGTTTGAATTGTGAAACAGAATTTTTTTTTTAAGATGGTAAGGCAAACTTTATTCAGGACCATCACAGTAAGTGTAGAGACTACTGCAATGGGTTTTCACAGTGGAGGGGAGAGGTTGTATTCAACTCAGAATACAGCATGGACAAGTAGGAATTTATAGCCAAGGAATAGGAATGGATGAAAAATGACTAAGAGGAAACTTCAGGGGCAAGGGGGTTGGGAGTCTGGCTAAATGAACCTGACAGGATTCAGGCTGAAGACCGGCCAAGATGATCACACATCACTTGGGGGATGGTGGAGGATGAGAAATCTGATCAGGTATTAAAGGTTGAGGGTTCTGGTTAAACTGACCCAGCAGGCTTCTTGCTAAAACTAAATTTTACAAGGAACTACACAGATGGAGCTAAGAGAAGGTTTAGGAGCCTGAATAAAGCTTGGTTAAACAAAGAATCATTGTCAATATATACAAGTTTTCTGAGCAAGGTATTGATATACTTGAATGAGAAACTTTGAAAGGATCGAAGGGCTACTTGTACTGTGTGGTCTATTCTTAAATGTCTGGTAAATTTCATGAGTATACCAGTGAGGCTATAACAGATTGTCATATGACTATTACTTGAGCTAGTGTCTTTTTTTTCCTCCCTATTTATTCTGTGGATTGGTAGGTGGTAGCAGTAACATTTTACATATATTTTCAAGTCTATTTCCTCACAGAAAGCCCCTTATGGGTAGTTACTATGTTAGAACAAAGAAATTTTTTTAATTTAATTTATTTTTTATTATTTTATAAAAATCTAATTTACAAATCAATTATATCTTTTCACATGTGTCTATGTATAGGCATACACACGCCTACATATATATACATAAATATAGGAGTGGTGTGCTGGTAAACCAGCTCTCTGCCCTGTCCTCCTCTTTCTCCCCCATGTTCTGGTTTGTAGAGTTTGCCAATTTCTGTAGTGTAAACATTCCCATTTTTGCCAGTTTTAAAATACCAATCTGGTGTTACTGAACATGGAGTCTGAAAGAGATGAACATAACTGACTCTCAAAAGCTGATGGAAACCAGCTCCACGACACACATACACATACACTCACACTGAATGTGTCTCTGTGTGTTTGCATGTGTGTGTTAGAGGCTAATGCAATTTTTCTCACCTAAAATACCTAATAAAGTGTCTTATTTTCTTCTTTGTTGGTATATTGATCTCTACAACACTGTATTGACAGCTCTTGTGCTCTCACATCTCCTTAGTCCATCCTTTCACTTCAGCCATACAGAGGCCATCGGTTGCTAGCAAGTGTAGCTGAGCAGCGCCTTCCTCAGGTTTCCACTTTGGGAGTTCTTTGCCTCTACTTTGATGGATGTCCTGTGTAGGCTGCTGAGCCCTGGAGATTCATGGGCAAACACAGAAGCAGGACTAAGTTATTGTCCCACAGCAGAACACTTGACTCATAGGGATCAGAGTGGGTGGATCTACATCCATTTCTGTCTTCGGGGTGTTCCACTCCCAGGCACAGTCTACATGGCTCTTCAGATGGTCCTGCAGAATTAGGGCACAATGCCCACAGAGACAATTGTGTCTTGATAACGTATCTATGAATAAGGTTTTCTTCCTTTTCTGTTTTATTCTCTCAGCTATTCACTTCTGTTTCTCGGATTCACATCCCAAAATAAACTATTACCTTCAAGCAAGATCTAAGTTGGGGCTCTCCTTTTTTGGAGGGTGTGGCCTGAGTTTCAAGGCTAATTGCCATGGCTATATGATGATAGTGATTTGATGAAATGCAATCACTACCAACAACACTGAGTAGGTTATTCAATTTTTGTCTACAAAATACTTAATTTTCTTTCTTATTATTTTACTACAAATTAAGACTATTTAGCTTAGATTGTAATTTCTAATAAAGAAAAATGATAGCTATGTGATAAAATCCAAATGGGCCCTACAAAAATGAGAAAATACTAGCAATATATGGTCTATAAAGCCAATTGCCTTGGGCTTCTTATAATTACAGTTTATATACCAGCAAATTATCAAAGACAAATAAATATACATTTACTCAGTAAGCTATCTTTTTCTTCTGCCCACATTCGCAGAAAACAAATTATTGTCACATACTAGAAGTAATATGTTTAAAAAGACACAAAATTCTTATATAGTGTTTAAAATGGTGATGGAAATAATTATTGTAGTATTAAAATAGCAAAACTGTGATTAAGTTTATTTTCGTATCTGTAAAAAAAAAATGAAAATATTATTAATCAACTCAGAAAGTAGTTTTAACCCATAATCATTCTGGGTTACAGATTAGGTATTATTATTTTTTGCTTAGGTTTTAGCTATTTAAGTATGTATGGAAAGACAGGTATTTCTGAATAATATGTTTTTGTGTTTTTCTTCTCTTTCAGATTGCCAGAAATCAAAAACTTAATATTGAAGCATGCAAATTCAAATAAAATAAAACAAGAAATACTTCAACCACACAGCATTTCAAATAGGTAAAAAAATATATAAAATTTAAATGGTTTTTAAAACTTTAATGAAAACTACCCTAATATATAACCAGATAAATAATACTATATTTAATCTAGTTGCTTATTTACGAAAAAAAATTTAATTTCTCTCAATTTTAAAACATAGAATTTAAACAAAGAAAGATGTGTACATAACAAGAATTTAGAAAATACAGAAAAAGAAAAAGTAGAGGAGTAAACAAAAATCACTCTAATCTTATTTAGGTGTATTACCAGGACTCCAGTGTTTTTGAGCCCACCTTCCTGCATGCGTTGGCCCAAAGAAATGCATGAGCAGGAGTTTGTAGTATAGAAAGAAAACATAGTTTAATATCGAATTGGCCAATTGAGAGACAGGAAGGTAATGCTAAAAAAACAGATTCCCTGATGGTATGTGTAGGTTATAGATTATATAGGGCTAAATCACATGACACTGGGTGTTAGTGGTTCAGGGTTGTGGCTGATTGGTAGGAGGTGAGGTAAGGGTAATTAATCATTTCTTAAGGTCTCGAGGACAGTTCTGAGGTCTGTTCCAGCATCCTTCTGTCTGGTCTGGTGGGAAAGTCCACTTTAGGGCTCAGGAGCTGAAACATTCTTTAGGTCAAGATGTTATCTTTAGCCTTCCAGAAGAGGTCTATTAGTTGGGTCTGAGCTACTGTCTTCTGCTGCCTTCTGGGGTTACTGATTATCTGGAGAAATGCTAGGTCTCTCAGGTGTATCTATATCTATCTACATCTATATCTATCTATATCTATATATCTATCTATATCTATATCTATATCTATATCTATATCTATATCTATATCTATATCTATATCTATATCTATATCTATATCTATATCTATATCTAT